>CAHIKZ030000243.1:0-25000 GCA_903632075.3 Acanthosepion pharaonis | reverse complement strand
GATTAATATTGCACAGCATGATGCGAGATTGTTAATAGGTAAATAATAATATGAATTTGAAATATATTATTATTATTATTATTATTATAAACGTTATTATAGTAGGTATGGCCATTCTCGTTTAAAATGGAGACGCTGGTTCGATCCCCGACGTAGAGTACGATAGTATAAGATTTATCGAATGCGCAGACTATAGACGTAACACACACTTTCTAATATTAGAATCAAATTGGAATGTTTATTTCAAATACGAGTATCCACTGTATTAATGTTTTAAGTAATAAAGATCTCACCTTAAATCATTTAGTTCTATCTGGGTGTGTGTGATATTTCCGTAGATATATACGTATCAATTTTCACAAAATGAAGACACATGTAATCATTCCGTCGACAAATTAATGTCAATTTAAAAAAAGTTTCTAATTATAGTACATTCTACTTTTTATAAAGCATTAACATTTTTGTAAATATTTATATATATATATATATATTGTTAGATATTTTCTTAATGTGGCACAATATCTAACCCACTCACACATGTTTCCGGTACCCATCTATGTCCGGTGAAGTGTCGGACATATTTTAATTCAACCGCTCAGAGGATAAAATTTTCTTTCAGTATGTCTTGACAGGAAGATATTTATTGGATTCCTGACAGGAGATTTTTTCTTAAATTAAATAAATGAAATCATCAAGTGATGAATCGAGATTTGAAACGTTACGTGGTATAAAATAAAAACAGTTATAAACCATTATTACACGCGGCTATTATCAGTGTTTTCATCTATATCAGAATTATATTATTGCCTATATATAACTATAAGTTCTATGGTAAGAGTTTCTTTTCTTAGATTTCTTGCTTGTGAAACACAATCCAGGTTCCATGCTTTCCAACCAACTTTAATTTTAAAACATTTAAATACAGTATCAATCGCTATCTACTGTCCTCTTGATCACTCTTCTCTTTTTCTTGCTTCCTATTAATGTTTCCTTTTCTAATTCTTCCACATTCAGTCGCCCCGTGTGTTTCAGTTGCTTTACAGCAAAGTTTAGAGTGGACTCTCTACAAAAGAAATATATAAATAATTTCCAAATACATAAACAGAAAACTATCCAGATTCTTAAAGTATTTTTCACAAGTATTTTCAAATAAATTCATGTCTATACTAGAGAACATGCAGTTTTATATATAACTGGAACTGTCTTATCACATGTTTCTAGTTTAAAATTGGGTTTCCGGATCCTTTTAAAGTGTGCTTCAACTCTATATCTCTAACGTCTTCGACCGAAATTAGAAATATTCAATATTTAATTATTTACTTATTTTCTTCTCTACCAATAGGAGTGGAGAGTTTCGCTTATCATCCTGTTTATACTCCTCTCGGCCTTTTGAAGAGGAGTATATTTTTATCTTTTGTTTACTGTTTAGGATTGTGTTTCCGGTTCCTTTTAAAGTCTACTTCCACACTATGCTTCTCACGTTTCCGACTGAACTCTGAAATGTCATTAATTAAATTTGGACCTCTTCAATTCTAGAGTTAGCACTTATATTTCCTGTAGGGTCAGAAGAAGTTCATATCTTGCCCTTTCTTACGCGTATAAAACACTATCCATTAATCTTAGACCTTATGTGGCTCTTGGGTCTTGTTTTGGATGTACATTAATCCAAAATATATTAAAATAATTCTCTCCTAGTTACTCTTAATATATCGATGCCTACAATTTGGATTCCTCTCCACTTCTGTTAACAGGCGTGCACGGTGACATAAGCTATTTGTTTATATTCATAACACAGATAACAGTTCCCATTGGGCTTAGTTACTCATAGTGTGAGATGGTATCGAACACTTAAGCTTAATACATGAACTGATATTATAAACCTGGTAAAGAACCTCGTCACTTCTGATATGAATACACCCTTGTGCAAATTAATTGAAACAAAATGAATAGTTTCGTTATTATTTACTTTTTTCCGTATTTCTTCCTATGAAACATGACCCAGTGCACATGTTGGTACTTTGTATGCCAATTCCACGAAGTCAATCCTTGCAGATTAACCAAAGATTCTCGATTAGAGTTAAATCAGTGGTAAAGCTTTCGTGTTCGTTCAGCGATTTCCTACGCTTCCTTGGAGTAACGTCCATCACAGACGAAATCCTTGGACAACTAATCGACAGTTGATATAATAGTTTGTGGGCGTGATGAAAATCTAAGGCAGTCACGGATGACGCAATATTTTTCAAGGCCAAATAAATTTCATCATACACCCCGAAAATAGATTCATATTACTCCACACCACTTCAGATGACAAATAATAGAAATCGATTACACCCTGTCACTCCACTGAGTCTAAAACTGGCCGTATGATGAAAAAAATTAAACTAAAGCGCTTGTTTCCATTAATTTGCACAAGGGCGTAACCGTTAAGAGGTGATTTGAAAGACAGTAAGAAAGGTTTTCAAATATGAACAACTCACTTGGTTAATCACAAGAATCATAGATTAGAGAATTCAAATCTTATTTGTGTTTGGCCTATTATGCAAACAGAAATATCGGCAATAACGACGTTAATTGCGACATCTGAGCAAAATAATTCTTCTAAAGACAGACCATGTTAAATGAACTGAATGTTGTCAGTCTTGGGTATGACAATATACTATATCGGCGACGATAAGATGATAAACTACGTCTGCGTACAGGGTAAGACGATAAACTACATCCGCGTCTAGGGTAAGAAAGGCCTCTAATCAGGAGGTTTTGAGAAACGTGGAACCACCTCTTAATTGCTGGTGTTCCCAGGTCCACCTTGACCCGGGGTGGTAGCATATGTTAGGGTCCCAGCTATGTGCGGATAGTTAACCCCTAAACAGGAGTCAAAACACTATGAAGGTTTAACCTCATGTATTTCCATCTACCGGCCTGGATATTTCATAAATATTATTAGAAAGATGTGCTATTTTTTTTATTTATCAATGATGTATTTCTCGAATATTCAGAATATAGATAGATAGAAAGAATGAGAACTAATATTATATTAAATTACAAATGCATATAAATGCACAAATGAATGTTAGCATAATCTACTTCATAGTATAAACATGACATTCGCACAACTACGAGATGATCGCTTATGTATTTTGAAATTCCAAAGGCGTATTAATGATAGACTAACTGGAACGGATAAAAAAAACTATTAACTATGCATCAGAATTAAGAAAACTGAAAGGAGCAATCAGCTCGAGACGCAGAGAAAAGATAAGAGTAAATGTTTTATTGCCCCAGGATAATTCGCCCGGTGACACTGCTCAGGTTGAATTGCTACGCTATCCCCCTGATTCAGCGAACTTAGCTCTATCTGACTTCTTCTTGTTTCCTAAATTCAAATCCCAAATGCGTGGTGGCCATTTTGGAAACTATGATTAGATCATGTGTGCTGCGGAGAGGTTTTTCGAGTGACGAGGAAACCCCTCATTCCGTGATGGGATTGCAATGCTTAAGCATTTTGTGGCCAAGTATAATGATCCCAAGGAACACTCAATTGAAAAATAGCGAAAAACTGTCATGTTTCTGCAACTTCTTCTAGGTGTGTCTTAGAACTCTTTGAACTCCTCTCGTACACTCACACACACAAACGAACACACACACACACACACACACACACACACACACATATATATATATATATATATATATATATATATATATATATATATATAGTTAGTTAGTTAGTTAGTTTATGCAAACTTAGTTAATCCGTATGGGTAGACCCGAGGAAGATGATATCCAGAGAGCTCAATGTAAAATTCAAAGCAGATATGTTTGAATAAAAAACAGACCTCGTTAAGATTCCATGTAATAAGTTATTTCACCATAACCCTTTAACAGGGTTCTGATCATCAGACTTTACTTCTAAAAGCTGAAATGAAAATGAAAAGAAATCCACACGTTTTTGACGGACCTCATCAAGTATACGTAAAATTAACGAAGTATATATATATATATATATATATATATATATGGGGGTATGTATTTATATACGTACTTATTCTGAATGCGCAATTTATGTATATAATAAAAGGTTATATAATATTTTCAGGAATTTATTTGCAAGTGTAATAATCGTATATTTTGCTCGCCTTACGCGTTTATAAATATTTTATGCTTGTCGGAATAGGGTTTCAAAACATTCATTTTGGCATTTAGGAATTCAAGAAGGTTTAGTAAAAAGTGGTGCTGGTTATGTACTCTCACCTCAAGGAAATATGAATTCCTGAACGCATAACCATAGAAATTCATTATTCCTTATAAAAGATTATTTCATTTTCTACACAAAATGTATGCAGGCTATGTTTGCCAAATCAAGGAACTGTACACACATATACGCACACATATATTCCAATATCTCGTTAATCTCAAGTAGACGTAATTTGTTTTTCGTTGCTCTGGAGGATTGCTTCTGTTACTTTATGAACTGTTCAAGGAGAATATTCATGAACTGTCAATTTGCGTGAAATATGCCAATTGCTTTCCTTTTCAGCTGCTAACAATTTATTTAAGAAATAAATAAAAGCTGCGTGTGGAACGTTTTTTAGTGCAGCAATTATTGTAAAAAGGACATGATTGAAAATTTATAGCAATTTACAGCCATGATCTCTCGTTGCTGAATAAAGCGGGCAAAAATAAATGTTTTGTTTAGATGCGTCAGCCATTGTTCAGATTCTCCGCGCCGAATATCGGCTTTTCGTATTTTGCTAGGGGAAACTTTATTTTGATTTAGGATTTGACATATTATGTGGTTTTCTCCAGAAAATACTAGATGGTCTAAATGGAATTTAATGCCAATGCTGAACAAGTGTTCTCGGAGAAGTTGATCTACGTTGCCTTCAATATAAACTGGGCATGGTTCACAAAAGAATTCGTACTCAATATCGCACCAAACCATCAGAGGTCAATCAGCAAGTTGATGTAATAACCAAGTCGATGGGGGCAGATCCACCCGTCATCCGGACATGAGTGTTTAACCCAAATATTTGAACACGTGGTCGATCCGGTTAGAGTATTGACGGGTACACACCTGGCCCAGGGTCGAATCCCTTGGTTACGGCGTTAACTGTGACGTCGCCCTCGTGGTCGCTCCTCCTGGTTCCAAGCGTGCCGCTCCAACCCTTGGTTAGATGATCACCAGCCTCGCCTTTCCCAACTCGCTTCCAATACCTGGTTACTGAAGCAACTGTATTGATCTCCGGTCTGTCTACCCACGTTGTGTTTAGATCTTAGACAGACGGGACCAGCAGGGATTGGGGCCGATACAAGTTGAGTCCGACAGGGTGGGCAAAACACAAGTAAAAGAAAAAAAAAATCACGAGACAAAAAATTACCGATAAAAAAGGGTGACAACCTTTTATATCTAATGTCCGTTACACAAAGAAAAATTGTTCTTATTTCCCGACCCGCTTTGTGGACTATGGCACCAAGCTTCTATCATCCAACTTAAAGATTTCGAGTTGTCTACTCTTTAGAATTGTGTATGTCGGAGTGTGGTTTAGTTCGACACTGGGGCTAATCTCTATTAGTCGTTCGCAGCTGATTCTTCTCTTCGGCTTGAGTTGTATTTCTTCACTTTGATCTGGTTGGGTCGAATTCTGTTCTCGGCTGGGCTTGATTTCAACTTCTTCTTCTTCTTCTTCCGTCCAGTAACTCTTTGGCCTTGTCTTCGACTTGGCTGCAACTTCTCCGCGGCTTTCGAGTAATCTTCTTCTTCGTCGACTTAGATGGAACTTCTCTTGTCTTCGACTTGGGTTGGAAGGATTTCTTGTTTTTCGACTTGGGCTGGAAGGATTTCTTGTTTTCGACTTGGGCTGGAAGGATTTCTTTGTTTCGACTTGGGTGAAGGATTTCTTTCCGCAACTCAGCCGCAACTCTCTGTCGTCCGAAGTGGTCTCTTCTCGCTGCCGTCCGGGGCTGAACTGATTTTTGTCGATTGGGGTCCTGCTTTTTATTGACGCCGCAGCAAACCGGGGTGGGTCTGTCGGCGTCAGGGCTTCTCGATAATCCCAAAAGTCGCATTAGTTCTGATTTCCCATTATCGCTATTATTTTCCACCCCTACTTCCTCACAGTGCCTCTGGGGGAAGACGCATACCCATCTCTCCCGGTCTCTCGTATGTCAGGTGACCGTTTTCGACCAATGGTTCCTGATCGAACATTCCTCCTCCTTTTCCGCATGCCACGTGACCGTTTTCGACCAATGGTTTTTGATCGACCAATCACGGACCGCTTTTCGGCTCAGACATTCTCCCCCGTCTCCAATCGGGCGTTTCCTTGTTCTAAAAAAAAAAAAAAATAATCACGTGACCTTGGCTTTTTCGGCTAATTAGATGTGACTTCAGGAAAGAATATTGGCGCATTCTCCCTCCTCTTTCCCGGGACGCCCCCTAATGAGACTGTGGTGGGACGCCCCGTCCAATCGGGCGTGGCTTACATCGTTCTTGTTCTAAAAAAAAAAAAAAATCAAATTGGGTTTTTTTCCCACGTCGAAAAATTGTAAACTTGGGTTTTTTCTCACCTGGGTTCTGTCAAAACAGCCTGCCGCTAATTAGATGTGACTTCAGGAAAGAATATTGGCGCTATCTGTGAGCCGAGACAATCGTTTTTTCACCTCTTTGTTTTTTTAGTCAGACCTGATAGTCAAAAATCTTAATTATCTGAATTGAAAATGTCTCCACTTCCTTCATCGTGGGGTTCCAATCCTTAACAGGTCAGAATCTGTATACAGTTCCACCGGTCACCCCCTCAACCCAAAAGACACCTTTCCTCCGATTAAAATTTCGTTTCCATTGTTCTAAAAAAATTTCCCTTTCTCCAAATTGATAATGAGTCTTTCTACGCAAAAGTCGGTCATGTGCTTCGACCGATATTTTTTATTATCAATACACTCTTATCAAGCATGGTCCCTTCCACTCTCTAAATGACTTTCCCTTCTAAATAACAAATCCCTATTGTCTTTCAAAATTCGGCCAACATGTTGACCAAGATATCTTTCTGACACCTGTTTTCACTAATGACTGGGTCATGCATCATCCATCTCTCTTTCTTTTTTTTCTCTTTCTTCCTCTTTCTTTTCCTTTTCTTTTAGGATCGTCTAAGTACAACTTAGTGAATTATTTTCAACTCAATTATTCTTCGTCTAAAAAAAAACAAACTAACAACCTGTTTAATAAACCGAGTAAAAAAAAAAAATTAAATCATATTTCTATGAATATTTCTAATAATGCAAGGTGCCACAGTATACACATGTACACCCTTATGCAAATTAATGAAAGCAACTACTTTAGTTTCCTTTCTTTCACCATACAACCAGTTTAGACCCTCTGAAATTACCGGGTGTAATCGATTTTTATTTTTCCACAGATTAGGTCTTTTGCAATGGTGTGCAGTTATACGAATATGTTTTTGGCTTGTATGATGAAATTTATGTGTCCTTGAAAAATACTGTGTCATCTGTGGCTGTATCAGATTTTCGTCAAACCCAGACACTATTGCTTCGACTGTCGATTAGTTGTCCTACGGCTATTGTCTGCGATGGGCGTTAATCCAAATAGGCATACGAAAATTGTAACGCTACACGAACACACTGGCAAGCCTTACCAGTAAGCAAATCAAAATACTATGGACTGACCCGGAAACTCTGTTGATTTAAATCCAGTCGAGAATCTGTGGTCAATCTGCGAGAAACAACGTCTTGAAATGGTCATGCGAAGTACTAACATCTGTACTGGGTCATATTTAATTGGAAAAAAATTAAATAATAAAGGAATTATTCGTTTTGTTTCAATTAATTTGCACAAGAGTGTAGGGCTAAAGATGTATGACAGGTAAATATATATGCAGCCAGTCAATAGGGGCTAATGGAGAGTGTATGAAATTCAGTCGTCCAGTTATTTTTATATTAAAAATCGAAACGTACGAATTCCTACCAAGAATAAAATAAAATATAAAGAAAACATGGGTATGCATCTTAACGAAATCATTTGTATTTTCAAACATATGTACATGAATTCAGAAGAGTTAAAAAGTAATAAAACAGTCTTTAGTTGAGTTAATATCTTTGGGCAATTGATTTACAAAAACATCTGCGGTTTAGAAAATAACTTTTTCAATAGTTTTATCCACATAAAAAAAAAAACGCCGTGGTTGAGAAAAGCGAATATTCACTGACCGTCTTTATTGTTGTTGTTTTTGTAGCTGATTCGTTTGAAGTGGTCGCTATATGTTTCTTTCAGCACGTGAAAAAATATGTAACCATGACTTCTCCTCGAGATATTTCTTTCCGAAAGTAAGATCAAGAATGATAGGGTTTTAATTTTCCCTGATTGGTCAAATATTTCACATGGTTATATTAATTTCTAACCAATGGACAATTTGATTTAAATGGTGTGTTGTACTGTGGAATCTTTTTGGCATTTTGTAATATTTACCGTTATTGGGCATAAAATAAATTTTGGGCGTATTTTTAATATGGTATTATGTGGGTATGTATTTGTGTTGTAAATAGGATCCATTTTCTATAGGATAATCTTGCAGAAGAAGAAAGTGGCCTCGATCATATAATCTGCTGCTGACATTAAAGTGGTTATGTAAGCAATAATTATACGTATATGAGTATTAGTCTCTACTGTTCATTTGTCTCTACGAAAATAAAATTATAATATAGAAACTTAGGAAAGAAGATGATATTTGGCTACTGACATAATTATTAACAAAAATGAGTTAAAATGTAACTTCCATTTTTTAACATTTCTTGTAGAACTTACAAAGCACATGCACCAGAACCCAATCGGATTTAAATAAAATAAATTGTGTCCGAGACCAAGATTCCAACAGTATACTGCTAGTTTGAGAAGTGGCTATGTTTAATTCTAAAGTTGCCAAAATTAAAATTCCGTGAGTACTGATACAGTTTGTTATTAGTCCACATTTCCTTGTCACATTTCCATTTAATACTCGTCTTTTTAACACATTCCGTTCGTGTAAACGACACGCGATAATTGTCCATCCCACAAAATGTTTAATATTAAAAAAAAACACTAAACTAATAGTCTCTTTTTTCCAGGTTTTCAGTTAAGACGTTTAGCCATCTTGATACTTTTTGTCGTCAGAATCACTGAAAACACAGCTATAAAAATAACAGAATAAAATCGTTTTGTGTCAGCCCCACTGTTTTCTCAACTGAGCAATGCTGAGAGGAAAACATTCACACCTTCATTAATAGTACTAACATTGATACTCGGGCTTCCATCTTCAAAATCCATGAATGAGTAATTTTACGTTTTTTATTGCCCAATAGTTTTAGGAAAACCGTGGAGAATTCTAGGAAGATATCTTTAGGCATATTTAAGATACGACGTCTCAAATCTTAATCTATCAATTGGTTAATCTTGCACTTTCACGATTTGGACAATTTTTACGCCTGGTACAGATACATGTAAGAATGGTGATTAAAGATCTTCGTGTATCTAATCTTTGATTACGTTATAGAATGGTTCAAGTGGCACAACATTTAAATGATGAATTATGAATAACAGCTACGAAATTTCTTCCCAAAATTCTGAAAAGCATGTCAGATTAATTAGCGTCAGATTATAAAATGTTTCATTAAATGTTGCTGTTTTTTATTTTATATTTTATCTTGTTTTTATTTAAAACATTTAATTTCATGAAATCTTCTTTTATAATAGAGATTAAATTTTTTTATCTTGCCGTTAACATTTCGGTATATTTGTTGAGAAAGAGGGCAGGATATCATAGAATTTGATGAATATTTCCATATAATGAAATAGTAAGTCGTGGAAAACACATTTCAAACGGTTCTGACATTTATGTCTACAATATCCGTCTAAATAGTATATTTCATTATGAGGAAGATCACTTTTAACCTCCTCAAATAAAAAATACCTTTAACACTTTGATCTCTCTCTTTCTCTCTCTCTCTCTCTCTATATATATATATGTGTGTGTGTGAGTGTGAGTGTGTGTGTGTGTGTGTGTGTGTGTGTGTGTGTGTGTGTGTGTGTGTGTGTGTGTGTGTAGAAAATAAGTTAATGTGACAGAAGCTAATATCCGTGTACAAATTTAGTAACGCGTATAATACTTGTTTCAATCTGATGTTAACTGTAGCAAGACATTGATTTATTAATTTTAACGCCCCCAAAATGAATCTGTCCGCTTTTAAGCATCTTCAAGAATCTTCATTGTCTTCCATCGGCATGTCTGGTGCTAACTAACAGAGCAGTGAATAATTGTCCATTTTCTCCCCTGAATCTACCATACACTGCTTTCGTTCATCTGAGCATACATCGACTTCGTGAATTTAAAAGCAGAACTAGATTAACAGCTAGGTCTCATCATTTCATTCCTGAAATTACTAGATGTAAACGTAGTTTAAATTCTAAGACTTGATTCTCCCGCTCTTCTCGCTTCGTTGAAATCTCTTTCGGCTTCCTGTTCTCCTCTCAAATACGATCCACAAAAAATTAAATGCAACGACCATTTTTTCTGACTGAATCCTGTTCGTTACAGCATGCTCTCCTAAATTTTCCTTTTTTCTCTGATTATTTCACTCTCACTTATTATTTACGACTTAGTGGCCTTATCGCCTTACCTGGCTTGAATGGATTATATATATATATATATATATATATATATATATATATATATATATATATATATATATAGATAGATATAGATAGAGAGAGAGAGAGATAGAGAGAGAGAGATACACCTAGTGAGCCAGACAAACCTACCTAGGTTTCACCTAAACGGATCGTCAGGGAAAGTAAGGCGATCCGTTTAGGTGAAACCTAGGTAGGTTTGTCTGGCTCACTAGGTGTATCTAGGTCTGCTCTACGGTTGTATTGAGCGCTTTTATTATTTTATTAGTTGTTTACTCGTATCGGGTTTTTTTCTTTGGGCTTCAGACCTGCATCTGTGCGATTTTTTTTTGTCGGCAGAAGTTCATATTTGTAGCTCTTTCTTTTTTTAAAACCTTTTTTTCCCTCGAGATTTGATTATTAGCAAATCAAAAATTCGAGGGTTTTTCGAAACGAGTCTAGTTATCTATCTATCTATCTATCTATCTATCTATATATATATATATATATATATATATATATATATATATACAAGGGTATGACAAAATAATAGGAACAGTTGCAAAATCCAATCCAATATTTCTAAGACCTATTATATTAAGAACTTTAACTAAAACTTCGAAATTGCAGGTTATATCTATTGTAAATACGTTTATTTATTTAATTTACTGTCTTTGTTTTATTTACTTTTTGAATTTAGTAAGATTTAAGCTAAATGCGTGATATCTCTGAGTTAGAAAAGGAGCAAATTGTTGGAGTTCGCATGGCAGAAGCCTCGATCACTAAGGTTGCTGAACTGTTTTTTTTTCAAGAGCTACCATATCAAGAACACTGATGCAATTCGAGAAACAGGGTAAGACCTCTAGCAATTCTAGCAATTTGGGCCGGAGTTTCAAACTTACTGACAGGGACTGGCGTGCATTCAAACGCAATGTGACAAAAAATCATCGGACAAATGCGGCCAAAGTGACTGCTGAGTTGAATAACCATCTGAATAGTTCAGTTCCTACTAAAACTGTTCACCGTCAGTTCCATAAGGCTGCATATCATGGAAGAGCCGCTGTGAGGAAACCTCTTCTCTCCACTCGCAACATTCAAAAGAGGTTGAAGTGGTGCAGAGATCACAATGCCGGGTCTGCAGACCAATGGAAGCAAGTCATATTCTCAAACAAATCCAGTTTTTCTCTTTTCCCAACTTCAGGGCGAGTTTATGTGTGGAGGCAGCTCAAAGATGTTTACAACCCTGACTGCTTTCTTTCAACAGTGAAGCATGGAGGTAGATCAGTGATAGTTTAGGCTACCATATCATGGAAATGTCTCAGTCCAATAGTTGCCCTACATGGTAGAATCAACAGAAAAGATTACCTGAAAATTTTGGGAGATCAAGTTCATCCAATGTCTAAGACTTTATACCCTGATGGTGACTGCATCTTCCAAGACGATAATGCTCCAATACATACCGCTCGAGTGGTTAAGAATTGGTATTAAGATCATGGACGTGAGGTAGAACACATGGAGTGACCTCCCCAATCTCAAGATATCAATATTATTGAACATTTGTGGTGCATTTTTGAGTAACGAGGTAGGAAACGCTAAACCCAACGCAGTATCGTAAAGATCTGGAGATGGTTTAACTGAAGAATGATTGAAAATCCCACTGGAGGAAGTCAAGAAGCTGTATGATTCCATTCCTAAAAGTATTAAAGCTGTCTGTGAGGCTAAAGGAGGACCAACTCCATATTAAATAAATTTTTTGAATTTACCAAGTGTTCCAATTATTTTGTCCAACCCTATATATATATATATATATATATATATATATATATATATATATATATATATATATATATATATATAATGCCCCTATTACTCCAGGTCGAGAACTAAATACAACACGTAATGTACATACTCTCTACCAAAAAAAGAGACCCGAGATATAAGTTTTGAAGACACTAGCTCCCTGAAGATCTTGACTGTAAGAAAATAGTATTGGTAAAAATTGTTTAAATCTGACCAAAATCGGCGTTATTTATAAGCATCTACAACAAGGGAAAACTTATCAAAATCGCATATATTATGACGCTGTATCTAAGCATAAGTCACCCAGTGGATGCCTGAAGCACTGAATAATCCGGAAAGCGATATATATATTTTTTCTGTCCATAACTACAATAAAGTCAAAATTAAAATTTATATAAAATACAGGATTAAGAATAACTTGTCATAAAATAGATGGAGTGTAAGACTAATAAAATCTCTGATATGATTAGGTGATTTATTGATGCCGTAAACCTGATAATCCTTTGGATACGTGACAAGAATGACTTGTAGATTAAAGATAAGTAGCCTGACTTCACAGTTCAGTTTGGCCATACGATTAGTGTTCATTATAATGAAGACTGCCGGGAATTCCAGAGAAACGGAAAGAACAACATTTTTTTTTTTTAAATCGCGTGTTAAATTGGTCCTGTTCTTCGATTGTGAATCTTTCCAGCAAAAATTACAAAAAATTTCGGGCACACGACGGAAGTGCATATTCAACATCAGATAGCCAGACAAAAAAAAGAATGAGGAATTATGGCGGGGGGCACGGAAAGAAGAAGCTAGTAAGAAGACGATGTGAAGGAAGTGGTTTTCGAGGGGTCACATTTTCATCCAGGCTATATTGATAAAAAAAAACAAAAAAAAACAGATGCATGGCAGCAACTAGCCGAAACTAAGCGTAACGCAAGTTTGATACCGATGACTTCTGCTACGCTAGAAAATGTCGATGAATAAAGAATTATAATATATTACATTATTTGTGCTGCTTAAAAGATTCTTCGATCTGTTAATCCTCTTCTCATGACTTTTCTTGTCCTTTTGAGTCCAGTTTTATTATCTGACCATTTAAAATGAGCGCTTCATGGCTTCATTTTTTGCCATTTAGGACATTACTTCACTTTCGTGGGGATAAAGTCATATGAGTATCGTCATAGTTGCTTACTTTTTTTTTCCTTCGTAAAGTGACGAAAGTGGCCAGCTATTCAGTCAGCTTTCAGGAGCTTCTTTTTTTTTCTTATCAAGACCACTTCTCGGGAGAATTGCCAAAGGATCAACTCACAAGCCATTTCATTTTGGGAATATATCCTCACCAGATATAGAAACTATTTCCGGCTTGCAGTCTCCATATGTGGCAAATGTCCATGACTCACTGTTTTATCGTTTAAGAAATATGTCATTAGAGACGTCATATGAATAGGTACACCTTGAAACAGACACTGTGAAACATAAATATGGCTTCTCGAGAAACACGGAGAATTCTTCCGATAGCTCCATTTACAATTAAGCACATTTATCCCTTCACCATTTTTGTTCTACATGTTTTTGCATACATGTGTTATAGTTTCTCTAATTGGGACAATTTATTTGTGTACATACTTTGGTGTATGAATTGATGAAATAAACTAAAAACAAAGCATCTTTTTCGCGCATTTCCCTCAGCTATTCAATTCCGTTCGTATATTAAGGTGTTACTATATAATGGCTAAAATAATGCCCACAATGGGGGAAATACAAACAGAAAATATTCCTTTCTTATATAGCACACCGAACACGATAATTCTTTCTTCTTCCATTAGTCAAGTTCTTTTAGGAGTTGACTGATCACGGCTTCTTACAACTTCCTGTCTTTTGTTTCCTTAAATAACTTTTGACCCTTTATCCTTTCTCGCGTTGTCATAGTTCAGTTAGCTAGTCACAGAAATCTGTTAAGCTGTTTAATCACCATTTCTTTCTGCTTCCTTTGCCTAAAGTGTATTCTGTGAGTTTTAGATTTTTTTAGGCCATATTTTCTCATACATTTTACGAGAAATTTCAACTATCTCTTTCTGATCAGCTTACTTGTAGTTCGCATTTCTATTAAACCTGACACGTTGCTTACATTTTAATTCCAGAGTATTTTCAGCTATCTTCGGTTCAATGTTCCTTCAAGTATTATTTTCTTATTCTCTGAGGAGACGGAAAAAACATTCGTTTGCATATACAGGGTGTTACAGCAAAATGTGACACTTGACAAAAAGAAAACGTAATAGGCAATAAAAACTATAATAAAGCCAGAGCTACGCCAAGATATTCGCTGACACCGGCTGTCACAAATTGACAATCTGCCAAACGATCAAGAAGGATATTGGTTACTCCCCCTACCGCAAGTCTCATCGCATCCTCATCACAAATGACTCTAAGGAGTCGAGGAAGGTCAAAGCGTCGGCTTTGCCGAACGCGCTCAAGCACTGATCTACCAGGACGTTGATGTTATTTTCTGATGAAAAGACTTTCATCCAGGACCAGACGAGCAACAGACCGAAAGACAGGTTGATCTGCAAAGAGATTCCCTTCGTGAAGCATACGAAGTTTACCTCCTCCCTCATGGTCCAGCGAGGGTGACATCATGCCTCCGTTCTTTCAAAAGGGCCTGAGAGTCGCTGCTGAGATCTACCAGGCGTGGCTGCTCAACAATGTGCCTCACCAACTGTCGCACTCCTCTCTTGACTACAAACCCCTAGACTCTTTCTCCTGAGGCGTGATTGAGGCCAAGACCAATAAGCACGCCTACAACACTGTCGACTATCTGAAGGCTAGTGGAGGCGTTCGCCGCTATGTACAAGGACATGGTCACCAAAGCTTGGGACTCAATTCGCGTCCGCCTTGAGATGGTCGTCGTCACCGCTGCCGGCGGTTACATTGAAAAATTATGTACTGTGTACCTCTAACTGTTGCTAAATAAACTGTCGGATCTCTCTGCAAATAAAACTTCTGTTTTTATTGCCTATTTCGTTTATTTTTTGTCAAGTGTTGGATGTTGTTGCAACAATCTGTATTATGTTAGATATTACATATTATTTCAGAAATTTTTGAATTTAAGTAGATTTTCCGTTTGGTTCAGCTTTTCCTTGTTTCAGGAAAATCAGCATTCGCTATTGGTGGATGTCTTCGGATTTCTGTTTCAATTTTTTTATTTTTATATGACTAAATTATTTCACTTATTCTGAAGTTCCGTCTTCTACATTACCCTGCTCGTTATGTCTCCTCATCTTACAAAATTGCTTACTTCGTTTTTTGACTGCAGATAAAAAAAGCCGCTAATGTAAAACTTCAATATATATATATATATATATATATATATATATATATATATATATATATATATATATATATATATAATAAGATAGATTGCGATGGGTAAATTGTCACGATTTAATATTGTTTAATTTCGCGCATGTTTGTTGTTTTTTATTTTGTCAGCTGCCCAGCATAGTAGGGCCAGTCCGCAAGAAAATATCACCATGACACAATTCACTCCGCCAGAGATCTGGAAACGGCATGCTGTTCTGCTTGGCATTCTAGACGGAGGCTCTAATACGAAGATATCTGAGTTCTTGGCTGTCTATCTCAGGACTGCACAGAGGATTTGGAAAGAGTCGGATGACTCTAATAGCGATAAGGAAGGTGCAACAGATAGGAAAATTCATTCTGATAGTTCTGATAAGAAAAATGGTGAAGGCATCAAAACGATGGCCTACATCAAGTGCCTTACGGATGTTGCGCAGCCATTGATCAAGAGGGTGGTTGCTGGAAGACTCTATGTCTGACAACAGAACTCTGCACCATGACACACAAAGACCCTAACCATGGCTTTCAGACTGCTACGACTAGACCCGCTTATATCTGGCCACATAACTCACCTGACTACATCCTCCATGTGTTGGGTTTAGTTGAGCGTGACACCAGCAAAACTTCTTGTAACATCTAAAGATGAACTGATAGCAAGGATTATCGCAACATTCATCAACTTAAACCATCCGGCGGAAGAGAGGCAGAAGATTTCGATGTTTATAACAATTAGAGTTTTTTAAAAAATATATTTCACCACAAGTAAGACAATAAAGCCACTAAGACGCAAGATATGCGCGAAAGTATATGAATAAAAGAAAAACTTAAAAAGGAGAGAGAACAATAAAAAAACGGGAATTAAGAATAAAATAGTGATTAGAATTGCATTTAAAGTTTTGAAGATTAATCCTGACTGGACAGCAAGAAGCAGAAAGAACGTTCCCCAGACAAACAGCGGGAGGTTAAAGAGAAAACAGAGAACTTACGGTTACATCCAAACTGTAAAATGTTGAGTCCTTGCTGACAATCTACTACTGTGCATAAATTCATAAAATCTACGTAACAAAGAGTTAAGTTCACAAGAATAATTACCTTGAAAAAATTATAGGAAAGGCATAGAGAAGGTATGTTACGGCAGCGGGAATAAGAATTTGGTAGTGGTGGGTGAGTGTAAGATCAAGATTGCAGAAATATCGTCTACCTCTCCGCCCAGTCAAGCAGACGAAACAAAGAATAAAGCCGAACATATACTATGGGAAACATGTTTCGCATTCTCGACATGGTTTTTGGCTTTCATCGTGTTAACTTGTAATACAAAACGCTCTTCTGCAACTTTCGGTGCACATCGACGAGAACGAGAATCGGACTTCAACTTGGTTTAATCATTGGCCCATCAGTAGAAAGATTGGGCTAGGATCGCGTTATATGTTTACCACTGGCGCTGAGATCAAGGATCATTTCGACCCAGGGAAATGGATTCAGAAATCTCACTTAAAAGCCTGAGATATCATGTGATTTGTGAAAAAAAAAGGGAAAATATTGCAAGAAAAAAAGGGGAATATTGCATGAAATAACGAGAAAGAAAAGTTTCAGCAAAAGAACTAAGCCTCATTAACGCGCTCTCACGCACACTCAAAAACGTGACCCAGCAATAAAGAAATAAGCTACAGAGATAGAAAGAAATGGGCACACACGAACGCTTACGGTATATAACGAAAAGAAAGTGATTAAAAAAAGAGGGACTGAATAACTGCCCAGAGGATTCAACGACGAACTAGGTTTCAAAATGAAAAAAGAACAAAAGATAAGAGTATTTGTCTATATCCTCAAGGATATAGATAGATAATCTAGGACAGGTGGCACAGTGAATAAAGGCGTTAGTTAGATCCAGTGACAGGATCCAAAGAGTGTGAGTTCAATACCCAATTAAGGCAGTGAAGAACTTGGAGAGGGGAATTAAAAGGAGATAACTGATAACTGACATGGCATGTGGAACTAGAACAGTCTACCCTATTGCCCGAAATAAACGGTTCAGTTTGACATTCCAACCAACGGAAGAAGGTCGGAGCGTTTATGAAAAAATAAAATCACGCTACTATATGCAGCGATTTTAACGTGTCAGCGAATTTGTTCTTTATGTTTCTGAGTTCTGTACACAGAAATATAAACATTACCCCCCCACTTAGAAAGAGTAAAGAGAAACTTAAATGTTTTGAAGTAGAAATGAAAACCTTGTTTTCATGGGTTTAAGATTGTTACTACCATTTCCGAAATAGAAAGTAAACAGCTAAAAACAGCAAAAAAAAAAAGAAAAAAAATGTAATAAAAATAAAACTTTAAAAAAAAAATGAATCCATACATTAAAAAAGAAATAAGTTTTGTGTAGGGGGGGGGGGAAATCTCATGCGCGTGTCTGTGTGTGTGGTCAGTAACAGAACTGCGGCAGGAGTTTGAAAATGCTTTGATGTTTGGCAGAGTTCTTTAAAAGGGTATTTTTTATATCTGGGTTCAAGCTTATATCATTGTTCTAAGTGTAGAAAAAAGAAAGAGAATGAAAGAAAAAAGAATAAACGGGAAACAACGGATAATAAATGTGCAATGTTTTCGTTTGTGTTGCGAAGTGGTAAAAAAAGTGATTTTTCTTTCTTTTTTTTTTAGCAATTTGGAAATATTTTTTCTGTTTTATTTATTTTGTTTTGTTTAATAAAACGATTATAAAGGTTTTGCACACAAACGACACGTAACGTAAATTCGGTGAAATAGCTACTTTGGAATATGTTATTATCGTAAAACGGTCGATGGATTTATAGGCTGTTTCATGATTACTAGTGTTGTTCTTCTATGTCTTCGCTAATGGGGATTAAGGCTGCTTTGAAATTTAATTGTAGCATTTTAAATGTACAAGTATCTTTTTGACGTATGTTTCGTTTAAATGCCGAATGACATATGGGATTTAAAAACGTTTGCATGTTGGTATATAATTTAGGTAAGTGCATGTTTGTACGTAAACAATTAAAAAAAGCATAAAGCATCTTGTGATTCTACTACAGACTGTTTTTTCTCCTTTTTTATATAAGTTGTAGTAAAATGAAGTTCTCATTGTTTCTTGGGTATGTCAGGTTTTTCTTCGGTCCAGGATTTATGTTGAGTAAGTATAAACCTCGTACTATTTGTCGAGTGCATTTCGAACTTGCTCAGAGCTGGAACAAAAAAAAAGTTTTTAATTCATTTATCGTTGTAAGTTTTAAACAAGGTTATGGCACGCACGTCTTCGTTTTATTCGTCCAGAATTTAAGTAAAGATAAGCTTAGTTATAATGATCGCGTTCAGATCGGTCTTGTGTAGAGTTGGACCGACTATTTTTGCTAATTTATAGACTTCAACAGCGCCCCTTAATCTCGTTTGACGATGACAAATGAGTTAATCATATTTCCGGTTCCTTTACTGATAGCATCGTGATAAAATATATTTAATTATTATTATTATTATTATTATTATTATTATTGCTTGATTTTATTTCATTTTCCCACAAGAATAACTTGTTTTACTTCATCGGTAGAATATCGACATGGTTAAAATGGTCGAGTTCAAGTCAGACTTGCGCTGAGTTGCTACCAAAGAAAAACTCGATTTACTTCATAGCCGGAGGTTTTGGAAGACACGTGGGAATGCAATGCGTTGTAAAGTGAAAATAATTTTCAGTCATCAGTGGACCGAGGAAACTAACGTTTCCCGCCGTGAACGTAATTTCCACGTAATGCTACATTTGGAGCAAGGGGAGAAAGTGAATGCGAGAGAATTTTTTGCTAATTTATAGACTTCAACAGCGCCCCTTAATCGCGTTTGACGATGACAAATGGGTTAATCATATTTCCGGTTGCTTTACTGATAGCATCGAGAAAATATATTAAATTATTTTTTTTTCTTTGATTTCTGGGTTTACATTTTTTTCGGGTCCCCAGACAAGGAGTTAGAAAATAGTATCAAGGACACTTTCCACTGAAAAAAGAAAAAAATTACATAGATAAAGCCCTTCGTAAAGTGTGGGCTGTACTTGTCAGAACAATATTTTATGTACTGCTTAAGCCATCAACTTCCCAAATCCTTCAATTAGTCTACTGCAATCTTTTTCCAGTCCTAGGGCTCCAACTACAAGAGGGATTGTTGATGTTCCATATGCCACATTTTCAGAGATTTCTATTTCAAGGTCCTTGTATTTTGACAGCTTTTTTGAATATCTTCAAAGATACTTTATAGCTTTTTGAATATCTTCAAAGATAATTATTATTATTATTATTATTATTATTGCTTGATTTATTCCATTTTTCCACAGTGTAATAAATCAAATCGACCGCTATATGGTTAACAGACTTTTTCATTGTGATGGTATTCATATGTATTGTTGCATGTGCAAGTGTATATTTTAATTAAAATGATAGCCTTTAGGAGTGTTCAAACAGAATTAAAAGAGCGGGGGAATTGTGAAAGATAAAAGAGGAACAGTTTCCAGTATTTTCAAGAAGTTCAGTGAAATTTTTAATTATCTGATTCTTTTTGGTTTTAAAATTTAACGAATTTTTCTCACCAAAGAAAATTAAATTTTTTTTTTCCCTTTCACTTCTGCCATTATTTACTTGAATTTACTGTCAGTCGTTATAAACATTTTAATTTATGTTTTATCTATATTCACTTTACCGACACAAGTCTGAAACTGGTTTGGCTTTGTGGTCCTCACTCTGATACCAGGTACAATGTATCATGAACAGACTGAAATAGACACGAATAGGACATGTATCGATTCAATAGATAGAAAAGAGAGATATATGTAGGATAATTTATTGCTCTGATGCAGGGTTTTTTTTCTTATTGTGGTGAGAAAAGGAAAGACGAATTTGTATTTCTTTACATTTATTTTCACAGCCATTCGAATGCTTATTTCTTCCTTGTCCTTTATTTTATAGAATTCTATTGCTCTCACTTGTGCGTTTCAAGTCCTTGTGTTTACATGAAATTGTACGGTACAGCAGTGAAGAGCGTATGTTTATAAATTTCATAGACGCATATCAAGCAGAACGTGGCGGACAGGAGACCTACAGAATGCGGTCGTTTATGAAAAAGAAATTTGAATAAAAACTCATTTAAATAATTTTAAATGCCTTTGAAATTAAATGTTTCGTAATCGAAAGATAATAGCCTAAAAGCTAATTTGTAAAATAAATAAATAAATAATGTTACAATGGATGAAAAAATTTTTAGACGTTTACAAAATTTGGCTTCGACTTCGACCATTGCTAGTCTTAGGTGGGTTTGATTGGGGCAGCTGATATTATTTTTGCTATTAAGCGATACAGGTTCGTGTTGGACAGCTCTAGACTGGGATTGGTTTTTCCGTTTCTGGTAAGGTGGCCCGTAATAGACATCGTCGCTATTTGGTTGTTTTTCTATAACTTTACTTGATTAAGCATCAATATTATTTTTTAAGTAGAGAGATTATTTTTAAGTTAATATTTAAACAATGTTTCAAACAAATGAAATATTGATAATGTTAAAATGTGAAGAAAAGCTTGATTTCATTTACTCTTTGGTTGGTTCAAACTAACAGAATAATTTCAGTTGGGCATTACCTATTTTATAGTATTTACAGAGATTTACATTTTAATTGGGAAAGTATGAAAGATGAATAACATTTTATTTTTGAAAGTGGAAATCTTAGAACTGATTTAAAGTATTGCGTCAATCTTACATAATATTTCTTTGGGCCATGAAAATTCCCGAAATTATATGAAGAATGATTTAATATTAAGTATCGCTTTCTAAAAAAACGACATAAATAGACAGGTGCGTATATGCCCTTTTTTAGGTGTGCATATATGGCCTGAGAATGAAAGACAGTCTCTTGCATCATGTATTTCTATATGAGTGTGTAAAAACAAAAAGAGAATCTGTGTGTTTCGCCGATAAACCCAACCAGATACGAGAATTATATGTTGAGTAAAATGGGACAAATTGCTGAATCTATACAGAAATAAAAGTGCTGTAAAAATTCGTTTGACATAAATTTATGGAAGGAAAAGTAACAAAAGTTAATTAGCAAACAGTAAAAGAGTAGGGTGATTAGAAAAACAAACATAGATTATAAATTAACGAAAGAAAGAAAATTTTAACCTGGATTTTAATTTTTATTAGGCAAACATACACCCATATGAACTAACTGGCACTATCTATTTTAATCTAAATTCTATTATCCATACAATATATACTAAGGGTTTAAGACTATATCGCTGAAACACAAAGTTAAGCAATATCGAAAACTGGTCAATGTAGATAGGTGACCACTTAGAAATATCAGGTGCTATAAGTGTGGCTGTGCGTTTTATGCAATGAATAATGGCCCAACTTTTGCAGCTGGTTTCGTTATATTCTCTTACGCCCAAATATCCTTGCGTGAAATTTAAAAAATCCAACTATTCTCTCCAGCTATGGGTTAATTAATAAGACATAATAGTAAATCATTTATCATCTATAAAAAAAAAGACAAATATTCTTACAATCTAAAAAATATTTTCTGTCTTTAAATAACCTATAATGGTTGATAACCCCGCAAAGACAATCAATAAAAATCGTGTAAATATTTTTAGCAATAACATAGACCAAACTGTCTACAAGTTACCTTTCCGTTGTAAAAAGATAGTTACACTTGTCGAGAAAAAATCAATTAAATATATATTTTCCATTATTGATTTACAGACATATCTACAAGCTAAGTAACCGCCAACAGACAGGTCGTTCTCTCCCAATGATCGAATAATAAATTTCATTCATTTATGAAATAACTATCGATATTGTCATTAAGAAGACAAAGGGAGGAATAGTTGTATATAATGATAACTACAGTTAACCCGACGTTCTACGACTCAACTTCAGCAGAACATATTTGGTAAGTTTTATTGTCTTTCGTTTGGTCCGAATACATCCCTGAACTATAATTTCGAAACAAAAACAAAACTATGAAATATAAAGATGACAGATTCTCAGAATTTGATCTTCAACCGTCAACTGAATACAAAGGTAAATATTTAAGCGCAACTTGTTTTTTATATCCACTTAACCTCAGTCATTCAGCGTGTCTCAACTTCTTGAGCCGTGTCTGACAGTATTAACTCCACCATTATTAGACCTCGGTTCGATTTTACCGTTGAACCCCAGCTCCGCAGTAATAGGATCAGGTTCCGCTTTCGACGCCGTTCCTGACACCGGCTTCGGTCTGGTAGCTAATATCACCTACCGCTGTCGGCCCATTGCTCCGTTTCTTCAGTAATACCGCCATCAATGAAATGCCCGCTGCGGCCAGGCCGGCGGTAATCGCTGTTATAATGGATTCGTCATTGGCAAAATGAATCTCTGGAAGAATCTCTTCTTTCAATATACTGGGCATGTTCTTCTTTCGATTTAAACATAAGTTTTCTTCCTTCCATGCTGACATCAGGTTTTTGGCTACATTTCTCATTTTGTACTTTATTTTTTTCTTTCGATTCTAATTAGTAATAATTTTCTCTTTTTTGCTTGCTTTTGATAATGTATCCAATTTCATTTTCAGGTCTTCCTTTATTTTCCAAATTTTATCTCTTAAAACTGGCATGTATGTATAGCTGGTCACTGTATTCGACGATACCAGTCAGTCTAGGGCAGCTATCCAACTCCCTATTGCAGATGCTCGCTCAGGCATATTTATGTTTTTTTTTCAACACCCACAGAGCCTACCTGTAGTTTATACAAAGCAGAGCAGGACATTAGTTAGTTTCCGGGAAGAGAGTGTTATCAGCGTGACCAATCATTTGAATAAGGCCAGCACACCCAATTCCTCGACCACGATGACTTGTGACTTCGTGCTTTATCCGTCGACCCAATTTTAATTCACAAGGCTTGGGCCAACTCGTGGTAGTATTTTTCAGGCACTTTCAAAAGGTGTCACAAAAGAAATATTCTTCCAATCTAAAAATATTTCTGTCTTAAATAACCTGCAATGGTTGATAAGCCATAAATGACGAATCAATTAAATATTTTAGTAATAACATTGTCTACTGTTATCTGTAAAAGATAGTTACATTTGTAGAGAAAAATCAATTAAATATATATTTCCGTTGATTTTAGATATATCACAAGCTAAATCACCGCAAACAGAAAGATCGTTTCACTCCCAATGATCCGAATAATAAATTTCATTCATTATGAAATAACTATCGATATTGTCACGCTGGGATCAGCCCTCCGGTCAGATAACATCAGGAACTTTCCTTCCTGACAAATCGATAAGGATGAGATTCAAACCCGGATCATATGGTCAGATTGCGAATGTTTAAACAACTCGGCCACTCTTAAAACCATCTAGTTCTCTTCGTCTTTGTTTTTTTTTTGTTTTTTTCCTTTTTTTGTTAATATTTTTATAACCAATACTTTTTCTCATCACTTCACTTTTACTGTTTGCTTATTCAACATTTTTTCACTTTCCTGTTTCCATGTATTTATGCTCAAACGATTATGCAGTATTCATTTCATTAATATATATCACCCTATTTGTGAATTTATTTATGCATTCTACAATTTGTTATCACTATCTATCTATCTATCTATCTATATATATATATATATATATATATATATATATATATAAAAAAGATGCGATATTTAATGTCGTGATTTTAAATTTTAAAACGGTACGCATGCGCACTGTTTGTTTTTAATTTGTCGACTGCATAAAGGCCATTTGGTCACTTTCTGTGAAATAAAAAACCATGACGCAACTCACGCAGCAGAAATTTGAAATGGCTTGGTGTACTGCTTGGTATTTCACCGAACACCACACGCACATTTCAAAGTATTTGCAGTCAATGTGAGGATGTGAAGGATTCGGAAAACTTGGATGTATCTAATGTTCATTACGAAGACATGATAGTTCGAAAACGCACTCTGAACGTTTTGATAAGATGGGACAAACTGAATTTGTTGGTGAGGGCTCAAGGAGGGCTGTCTACATCAAGTGTCTTGAGGAGGTGTTGCTCCTGGGTCAAGGGGCAGCTGATAGAAGAATTGGCTGTTTGGTAAGTGGACTCTGTACCATGCAACGCAAGCAGGAGAACCTAATCATATTGACAATTTCTGCGACCACATGGGACCTTACAGCTTGCCACATAACTTAGGTAC
>CAHIKZ030000242.1:3080000-3096882 GCA_903632075.3 Acanthosepion pharaonis | reverse complement strand
TAATATTTTAATTTGGTATTTTAATTATAATACAGTGTGTCCATAAAGTTCGTGTGCACTTTAAAAAATTTATAACTTTATTTGTATTTGCGATAGAACTAATTTGTAAAAAGGATTAGAAAGAGGTAAATCTATATTTTTTAAAGTTGCATTTAAATTTTATTTAAGTTTCCACATGTTCTCCATCATTAGCAATACAAAGGGTAATACGATTTTGCAGTTCACGGAAAACATTTTCCAACTGATTTACAGTAATGCCTGAAATCACATTAGTTATTTTAGCTAAAACTAAGTACATTAAACTTTATAACATTTTTTACAGATTATTTCTATCGCAAATACAAATAAAGTTATAAATTTTTTAAAGTGCACACGAACTTTATGGACACGCTGTATATCACACATATTGTGCAGGTATTAATCAGTACTATTAAGTATATATTAATAAATATACATATTATCGCTCACTCAAAGCACGACTTGGAATTTCATGCGAACAGAAATATATATGTAATGTACATACTGTTATATATATGTGTGCGTGTGTGTGTGTATACAAGATGCGATGAAAAAATTGTCATCTAAATTATGCAGTAATGAAAATAGCACTGCCATCTCATTTTTACAGATATATTCACCAAAATTACACAATAATATCTTTAACTATTAAAGATTAAATTTATTCAATAAAATCGAAATATGCTTCAACTGTGGCCTCCACACGAATTTGGAAACTCCTGTAACTCTTCCGGACGGTCTCTTTATTTAAGTTGGTGAATGCTGCCATAATCCTTGCCTTCAGTTCATCTTTGTTGTTAAAGGTAGTTTTGTAGGTCTCTCGCTCAATTGCGCCTCACATATAATAATCAAGAGGGTTTGCTGTCTGGGGAGTTAGGTGACCAGATGTAAGGGGTGATGCGGAAATTGTTTGACAGCCATCACTGGCTTACTTGTGTAGCATGGTGCAGAGTCCTGTTGTCAGACATGGTGTCTCCCAGAAGCGACCTTCTTGACCCAGAGCTGCACTACCTCCTCAAGGCACTTGATGTAGGCCTCCGTGTTGAGTCTGAGGTCCTAACCAACAAATTCGGGAATCCTTTTCTTATCAGAGCGATCTTTCCGAAATGCCGTAGCTTTGTAATCACCATTAGACTCATTCAATTTTTTTTCGAAAACTCTGCATTGACACCCAAATACTCGGAAATGTCCATATTGGAACTTCCGGCGTGATTGCCAAGCAGTATTAAATGCTGTTTCAAAATTTCTGAATTGCGTTATGGTGGTCTTTTTCTCGCAGACGATGCCCAACTGACTCTATTATACTGTGCAATCGACAAAATCAAGAACAAACAAAGCGCATGCGCGAAATTAAAAATACAAAACGGTAACAATCTCACCCTGTATATATATATATATATATATATATATTGTGTTAAGGTATACTATATTTATGGATAATTTTAATTTTAACAATGACATATCTCATGTACCATTAAATATATTTAGATCTTTATAATTAAAAATATAAATAAATAAAATATGATATAATCATATTTAAAGGCCCCTTTAAGACAGACCCAATATATTTAAACAAAAATAAAAAATAAATTAAAAAATAAAAATAAATTAAAAAATTAACCCATTGTTCGATACATATCACTCCTTGAATTTTAATCTATCTTATATAAGTTCCTAAAAAGAAACGGTAAATAGAATGACATACAATAAAGACCGTATCGGCAAACAGAAATTACATCCCTACACCAAACCTTTAACCTGCATTTTCACTTCTCCATCTTAGATTAGACCCTGTTTCCTGATTCGTCAAAAGAGACAGCACACATTTAAATTTTCGAAATCTCAGTCCCCTCCAACTTAAATTCTTAAATATAATCCTAGATTAAAAAGAAATAAAACCTTATTATTCAACATCGCTTGATAATGGAACAAACATTTTAATTTCAATTTTAGTTTTTAGTTCCGAAACATAGTAATTTCTGTGTCGCGATGAAAAATATATTTTTAAATATATATATATATATATATATATATATATATATATATATATATATATAGTGCCGTTTGGTGTCACGAAACCTAGAAACTTCTTACCTAACAGAAGCCAGAGGGAGCAGATGCCCTTTGCGAAACGTCGTTTATAGCTTTAAGACTTGTCTCATTATTTTACTACAAACGCACACACGCACACACACACACACACACACACACACACACACATATGTATATATATATATATATATATATATATATATATATATATATATATATATTATGATATGTCCCGAAAGGGATATATTTGAACGAAGTGGTTAAGTGGTTTTGGGTACTATAACCAAATGGAATATGGTAGCAGTAATCGACTGGTACACGTCGTAGTCGCAGATCAGAGGTGTAGATCAATGGCGTAGTCCAATGGGCGTCGTTATTGACTTAGCTCTCAGACTCAGGCTCTTGATTTCTCTTCTACATGTCCGTCGATATTTATGACGGACACCAGCCAATCACACTCCAGTGCGGAGGAACACATGTGTAAGCATATTCCATTATATCAATTTATATAAATTGTCTTAAGGTATGCTATATGTATGGGTAAAATACCTGGATAACAGATATAGTGCGTATATAAATATGTCTGGCCTGAAGATTGCGTTCAAATATGAAACCGACTGTCGCTATTTGGTCTTGATCTCAATGTCAAAAATTCGTCATTTTGCGTTTGAAACACTCAGTAGAGAGTGTTGATCTTCTATCAAGAATATTATTATATTATATTATATCCAGGCTCTCGGTTTATTTAATATTTGAAGCTCTTACCATATTTTTAATCTTTTAGTTTTTTACTATATATATATATATATATATATATATATTTTATATTCAGTTGTATGGCTTCTACTTATGTTTTACAATGTTTTTACATATATATATATATATATATATATATATATTTTATGTTTAACGTTGTTATTTACAGATATGTATTTAAGCAAATGCTTGTTTATGATAAACAGTATTAAATAACAACGTTACCGGCCTGAATGTAAAAAATAGAAAATTTTTTTCTTTTGATAAGATTAAGAACCTGACATCCTATCCGGAACCGTCATATACGCTGACGTGCCTTTATTAAAAGACAAATTTTATGTTTAAACTTTTTCCATTAATTTTTAATATATGACGTCATTTGTTTACATTCATATTATTAAAGACATATTTTTATGTTTAACGTTGTTATTTCTTAATATATGACGTCATTTTTTACATTCGATACGCTAAGCAGTTATGAATTACGAGATTCTTGGAAAATTGAGTTTATAAGGTAAATTGACCTTGTTTACTGATTGGTTGTAGCTTAAGGGTAAGGCACGTCAGCGTATATGACGGTTCCGTATAGGATGCAGGTTCGAACTTGTCAAAGAACGAAAATTTTCTATGAAAAATTTCTCGACATTCAGGCCGGTAAATGTTATTTAATACTGTTTATCATAAACAGAGCATTTGCTTAAATACTTGTATCTATGAAATAACAACGTTAAAACATAAAATATGTCTTTAATAAATAAATTGTCGGACCTTGTCCATTTTTAATATATATATATATATATATATATATATTATTCAGTTGTATGGATACGGGTGTCTGATGATAGCAAAGGCGTGTAACCCAGGGTCACAAACTCATATCCATACAACTTATTATGTTAGCTCTCTCACTGACATTGAGCGCTTTCTACTAATTATTGTATATATGCAGAATATATATATATATATATATATATATATATATATATATTCTGCATATATGTATATTCTTTTATATATATCTATATTTACATATATTCTATCTCTCTCTCTCTCTCTATATATATATATATATATATATATATATATATATATTCTTTAACACGTCTAAGTACTTATATATGATGGTAAAGTATACATTTATAAACAATAAACACATAAATCCGTGTATGTATAGATAATCATATACGTATACAATTCCCATATATTTACGGATTGGATCAATAAATATGTATATAGATATATACGCAAGCACATATTTATATATGTATATATACACATATAAATATATATATATATATATATATATATATATATATATATATATATATATATATATGTGTGTGTGTGTAAGAGCGCATATATATATATATATATATATGTGAGTGTGTGTGTGTGTAGATATATAGATATAGATATATATGTACACTCTTATCAAGTGCGAACAGACTGACAGCTGGCGTACGGGAAAAGTGAAATCTCTCGCTTAAAACAGTTTGCATCTGCCATTATTGTCCACACCTTGAATTTTTATCTAGTGATGAAAAAAATACCTGCCAGCGAAATTAGCAGTATGGTGGCCTGTCATCTTACATACGTCGTAAATATCGATGCATGTAGTTGAATGCAAACTCTTGTGCGTCTTTAAAGACAAATATTATGCCTGTGTGTGTCTGTGTTTGTGTGTGCGCACGTGCCCGCCCGTGTGTAAAAATAGTATTTTATTTTCTCTTTGTGTTATTAATTCGTATTGTAAATATTCGCGAGTCGCAGCGGCAAAGCGTTTTTGAAGTGTGTATTATTTTCTTGTTGCACATGCGAAATGTTTACGCCTATTTCAAATTCAATTTGTAAATATTTGAGAAACTCTCGGGATTATATGAGCCTAATGTCTGTGGACCGCTTTTATTGTTTTGAATACACACGAAAAGGCGCGCTTTTCATTCGTGTCTAGATCTTTTGCGAAACGTTGAGTTAATTTTTAAAGCCTAACAAGAACACCTGACCAAATCTTTTCCTATTCAAAGTTATTCGTCCTTCACATCCGGATTTCGCCAGTTACTATCGGCTCAATTAAGATAGGGCTTTCCCAGAACGCGGGTCTTCTTTAGCACGAGGATATGAGAGACACTCTTTTGAGTGTTCTTCTTCTTCTTCTTCTTCTTCTTCTTCTCCTCCTCTTCCTTCTTTTCTTCTTCTTCTTCTCCTCCTCCTCCTCCTCCTTCTTCTTCTTCTTGTGGCGTGTTATGTAGGCGATCCTGATTCTCCACAAGTTCCTGTCCTTTGTAGCTCTTAATAAGTGTTGCCTTTCTGGTATTTCTCCCAAACCCTGTTCAGCCATCAATATAGTCAAGCTCACTAAGTATGTTATGCTTTATTTTCCTTTGTCCCTCTTGCCTTCAATCTTGTGAGTATTAGATTTTCCAAGCCCTCTTTCCTCATTATGTGCCCTAGACATTTCAGCTGTCTCTTCCTGATGTTAAGTGTCTTTTTTGTTTCCATTGTCTCTAAAACTTCATTGTTGCTCACATATTCGGTCCATGTTATCCTCAGGATCCTTCTGTATGACCCCATTTCTGTTGCTAAGAGTCTCTTCTTCATCTTTGAGGAGATTGTCCAGCATTCACTGCCATACAAGAAGACAGATACCACGTAACAGTTTAGTACTTATTTCTTTGTTTCTAACAAAATTTTTCTGCTTAGCTTTTGGAAGGCATTTTTGCGCTATTTCAATATGCCTTCAGATTTTGGTGTCGTACTTTCCGTCCTCTGTTAATAAAACTCCCTAAATATTTAAATTTTTGTTTTTGTTTGATTTTGGTATCTCCAATTTGTAATTTACAAGTTGGGATCGCCCTTTTTCTAACAACCATGCATTATCACTCAGTTTATGCTTAGTCCTTTCTTTTCGCTTTCCTTCACTAACGTCTGTAAGAATTTTTTTAAGTTTTCTTTCCGTGTCTTCAATAGGTAGTGTGCCTTATCCTGTCAACGCCTATATACACAAAGTAGGTAGCCATTTACATATTTGAGGTATGATTCTGCACCTGCTAGCTATGAGGATATCTTCCAGATCAATCCTCTGATGCATCTGAATGCTCTGGCGATCTTGTGCAACGTACGTTTTGGTATTTTTAAGGTAAGCCCAGTACATACTGAGATCTCCACAGATTAACTTCCCTTAGAATAAATGTTCCTTATTCGATATATGGTATTTCTTACATGAATCGCATTCTAAATTAATATTGGCTACAAATATAGAGACACTTTTACATAATTATGTAAGCGTTTAGTTGGTATATGTTTCATTTTACCCCAAGGAAGGCGATAAAGCCATTAATATGCAGTGGGTTACTGAGAGTGAATGGAATAAGAAAATGTTAGTGAGAGTCAAGGACAATAAAAGAATAGATTGTTAAAAAAAAACAAAAAGAGAGATGATGGCGATTGACGTTGCATTTGAATTTTTGAAGATTGTAGTTGACAGGAGGTTTACGACTATATCACGTTGAATACCGCTTCACGTTCGATCACTAAAGGGATATTTAATGTTAGAGGAGCTTGTAAAAGAAAAGAAAAGCAAGGACGTTGATTATTTACACGATTTACAATGATAGGACTGTTGTCCTCATCTTTGTCATATTCATGATATGTTTCGGCCGTTTTACTCTCCAGCATTCTTCAGGTTCTGTCTATATTTCTGAGATGAGGTAATGTAATTATTTACACTATTTACATTGTTCGGACTGTTGCCCTCATTTTTGTCGCCATATTTATTACAACGTTTCGGCCGTTGTGCGCTCCGGCCTTCTTCAGGTGATTGGAATTTCGAACTGAACCCTTTATTTCGTTCACCGGGGTAGATTGTTCTAGTTCCACGTGCTGTGCCTCTTGCTGATCTATCAATTATCTCCCTTTAACTCAGCTCTCCAAGTTTTTTGTTCGCCACTGCCGTAGACAGGTATTGAACTCACAATTCTTTGGGTGAAGTCAGTGGATCCAACCAACGCGTTTACCCATTGGGTCATGTGTCCTCAAGAGATTGAGAGAAAATAGACAAAAAGAGAGAAACTTTTTTTTTTAATTTTTGTTTGGGTCAATTCTCATTGGTCAGTCATGTACAATGTGCATTAAAACACAAGATAATAATGTAAATACAAATATCTTTGGAAAACTAAATGTTTAATGGAGGCATGAAAAAGTTCTTTGTAAATATTAAATTAGTCATTAATTACATCTAAACAATAACAATAATAATAAACAACTTTTATGTTTATAATTTCCCTTCCCCTCTGTATAATTCCATCAATAAGAACATTATTTTAGTCTGATGAAGTCCTTTAAAAAGACGAAACGCGTTAAACAGAATTATTTTCTATTTTGTCATTGAATTATCCAATATATTTACTTTGCTTCTTTAATATTGATATAATTGTTGAAACTTGACTAATGCATGGAATAATAATGCAACACAAAAGGTACTTAGAACAAAATGTATTGAAACAAGAAAGTGTACACAATATTTACATATAGACTTTTGTATATTCCTGGTAAGACCGTTCCTGGAGAATGTGTTGACTGAGTCGCAGTCGGGCAGAGTCTCTGGTTGAATCTCTTGATTCCCACCTCTCTTCCCGGTACCAACCATATTTATATGGTCGGTACTCCTCTATGCAAATTAGGTGGATCCTACCACAACAATAATAATATAACATAATAAATCAATTAAAATATTCATTAAAAATATTAACTAAAATATTTTAAATTAATTAATAATAAAAATTACAACTTAATTAATAATATAACATAATAACTTCTACATAAATCATAAGGATTAATTTAATTTCGAAGAAAAAAATTACAACTGGAAGAAAAATCTACAGCTGAAAAAGGGAAAGACGTAAACAAAAGCACTGAAAGCAGACACGGAAAAGCAATTAGAAAATCCTCCCACAGAAGGTAAGCGAAGGAGAGCTAGAAGAAGGGACTAAGTATAAACTACAAGAAGACAGAATACATGATCATCAGTAAAATGGTGAGCCCAAAATGTGATTTGCAGGCCGGGGAGACTAAAATCAAGCAATTGTGGAAGTTTAAATACCTGGGAAGTGCTCTGACGGAGGACGGTAAGTGCAACGCTGAGATCCGAGAAGTCGTATTGGGATGGCCAAAGACGCATCCTCATAGCCAGCAGGTGCAGAATCATACCTCAAATATGTAAATGGCCGCCTACTTTATGTATATAGGTGTTGAAACTTGACTAATGCATGGAATAATAATGCAACACAAAATGTACTTAGAACAAAGTGTATTGAAACAAGAATGTTTACACAATATTTACATATAGTCTTTTGTATATTTCTGGGAAGACCGTTCCTGGAGAATGTGTTGACTTAGTCGCAGTCGGGCAGAGTCTCTGGTTTAAAGTGGTTATCTCCGCGCCCGTAGGCTCGGCCAAAAATATGGCCTTTTTGAACCCGCCTAGACGGGTTCAAGGCCTGTCTACCACCCCGGACGAAACCCTGCCTCTCGGCAAAGCCTCGTCCGGGTCCCTCACTGCAAAATGCAGAGAGTTCGACTGAGAGTGAATCTCTTGATTCCTCCCCAATCTTCCCGGTACCAACCATATTTATATGGTCGGTACTCCACTATGCAAATTAGGTGGATCCTACCACAACAATAGGCGAGGCGGGGGGATTTCGTTGGTAACAGGGAAAAGAGTACTGAACTACTACGTGATGTATGTCTTCTTTTAAGACCACGAATGTTGGACGGTCTCCTCAAAGATGAAGAAGAGACCCCTGGCGACGATGTGGTTCTGCAGAAGGATGCTTCAACCAGTAAGGTTTCGTTGTTCGAGATCTTCCGCAAAATCAAATCAGTGGGGACTTTTGATCTTCAGTTACTTTCTAAATAACTCTTATCAGTCCTCTTCAAATCTTCGTTTCTTCTTCTAACTCCCGGAAGTGCTGCAAGTCTTCGAAGCTCTTCAAAGTTTTTACAGGGAATGATGGAATTATATTGATAGTTCTTCTTTGGTTCAATGTGTATTCTATTGTTGTTCGAGATCTTCTGCGAAAGTATACTGTATTGGTATTCTCAAAGTAAAACAGCAAATCTTTATGAGAAGCCGTTTGTCTATTTAGTCGCAGCACAGGCCCAAATAGTTTCCAGTATAACTGAATAAATTTAAAAATTGTATCTAACACATTAATTTTACGTCTCTGATAGAATTATTTCAAACATCTTACGTCATTACAAAAATACATTTTTTAATGTTTGACTTTCGCATAAGCAAGAAATATAAAGCAGAAACACTTGAATATAATAAACCTTAGATAATATTAGATTAAAATTCCTCATCTTCATTAACGTTGTAAGACTTATCAGTTTTCTTTTAACCACAATGTCATTTGGTCAATCATGAAAATGCTATAGGTCTTCAAAATTTTAAAATTTTACGGTGCATGATGGGATTTTGTCTATATTTTTTAGATATATATATACGTGTGGCACCTTAGCGTAGTGTAATGGTTAGCAAGCTTGTCTTGCTAGAACAATTACCACTGAGTAGTGAGTTCGATCCTCACTGGGTGCCCCAAGCTTTCGACCTTATACCATATCTAAGCTACGCGTGGAAAATCAATATCAATATATATATATATATATATATATATATGTATGTATGTATGTATCCAAATGTAGTATCCGTTGCTTTCCCAGGTAGTGAGGGGAAGTATGATTGTTTTCAATGTAGCACGGTCGGATTAGTCGCCAGTTTGTCGTGCAATTGTCCTATTTTCGTAGCATCAGAGAATGGAGAACATTAATTTATCGATTCTGATTTCTGGTTGGTTTTCCATCTGTTTATATAAAAATATACAGATCCGCTTTGATTAGGCCGCTCATTTCTTATGAGATCGCAGCATTAATATTTGTTTATTTATTTTCTTACTTCCTGGTTGTGAGATCTTTCTGACTGATTGGTCGAATTATGGCTTTGTTTGCCTGGCGATTTTTACTATAAGACTATTTTTAAAAATAGTTAAATTTTGGTCTTTTTATTTATTTCTCTGTCATCACGGAATCACTCTTGACGTCATATAATATTTTATTTAATTTTTTATTTAAATTCTAGTATTTCTTGGGAGATTTTTTACGGTCTGCTTTGCAAATTCTTACTCCATGTTTACTATTAAAACTTCTTTAAATAAGAGAATGTTCTGCGAAGTTCTTTACATTTTATTTAAGAAATGCTATTTATTAAGGCTTTACAAGTTTTTACTTGAGCAGTATCTTCAATATAAATAATACAGGCAACGGCTTACAGACACATCCCGTACGTTCACCGAATTTAAGCAACTTCGAGCCTGCTCAGTACAAAGATGGGTGACCGCTTGGGAATTCCAGGTGCATCTTGGAGGTGGGGTGGTGTAATGGATAATGGCTCGGAAATGTTAATCGGAGAGCCGAGTTCCAATTCTCGTTGGGTTCGTTATATTCACTTACGCACAAATAGCCTTGGGAAAGTATGAATTTACCTTTTCTCCCCCGGCTATGGGTTAATTAGTAAAAGTGGTATCACTAAATAATTTTTATCTAAAAATAAATAAAATCAAATAAAAAAAAACTGCGTTTAAAATATTTAGATTTCGGCATTAAATAATCCACGACATGCCGCTAAACAAAAGCAAGTCGGTGAGGCAAAAAGTGTAAATAAGTGAGAAAAGATTTAAAATGAAGAGATATAATGTCTAACTACGATATTATAAATTCTATGTATTTACCAATTTGACTAAATTTTCAGTTTGCCTAAAACAAAACAGCGTTTCTTTTCTTGCACAAACAAAGGACAAAAACGATGCCAACTTTTCTTAAAACTCTCTCTAAAAAAATAAAAAGCCAATTCTTAAGGAACAATATCTAAATAACTTTATCTTACTCAGGCTAAGCGTGCAGAGACCTCGTAACCTTATTAAATAAATTTCCTAGCCCTCATCTTAGCGTCACCAAATATTTCAGGGTTGTCATATGATTTTCTTTTAACGATTCGTCTTGTCTTGAGACTGGCTTATGACGTCACCAGTTTCTGATATTCAATCTTACCTGAAGAATAAGTGCGAACTCTATCTAAGAATTTTTCCAGCCTGGCCCCAGGGCTTAGAAAGCATATGTGGTTAACAGTCATCTGTCGTGATAGGAAGATAACTTAATTCCCTGTTTTTCGCCATCTTAATAAAAATAGAAAAAGAGTAAACATTAAGAAGCGTCAAAAATAAACGGACAATTGATAATGATTGAATTTTTTTTCCTCTTTTCTTTTTTATTATTATCTCCGTTATATAAACATCATTATTCTGTCTTGAATATAACTAAAAACGAAAATAAATGAATTGGCGTAGAGTAACAACAACAACAACAACAACAACAACAACAACAATAATAATAATAATAATAAATATTGGGAAAATAAATCTAAAAAATAAGAAGCTATTTCGTCATAATAATCGTTGGGGCACAGAGAGATATGATTTTACAAGAACGTCGAAAAGAAAGATGTGCTGAAGATTAATAAATTTCAATATCAATAACAAGAAAACATAATCATTATTATTATTATTATTTTTATTTTCTTTGATTTCTGGCGTTTACACATTTCTTTCCGGGTCCCGCCCAGGGACCTAAGGTTAGAAATGGCATCATGACACTTTCCACTGACAAAAAAAAAAAAAAAAATTACATAGATAAAGCCCTTCGTAAAGTGTGGTCTGTACTTGTCAGAACAATTTTTTGTATCTTCTTGAGGCATGGACTTCCAGGAATCCCTTCAATTAGTCTACTGCAATCTTATCCAACCAGTCCTAGGGCTCCAACTACAACAGGGATTGTTGATGTTCCCATATACCATATTTTTGAGATTTCTTTTTCAAGGTTCTTGTATTTTGACAACTTTTTGAATATCTTCAAAGATACATTGCAGTCAACAGGGACTGTCATATCAATAAGGAGGCACCGTTTTTGTTTGTGGTCTTTAATAACAATATCTGGGCGGTTGGCCTTGATTGTTCTGTCAGTGTTTATTGTGTAGTTCCATAGAATTGTAACAGGTCCTATCTCCGTAACCGGGTCTGGGTGGTGTTCATACCAGTTTCTTTCAGTTTCCTTCTCGTAGAAGTTGCAGATTTTCCAGTGCAGATATTGACCCACTCTGGCATGCCGGGTTTTATATTCAGTGGGTGCCAATACTGTGCAACCTGATACAAGATAGTCAATTGTTTGTAGACATTTACCACAGAATCTGCATTTCGGGTTAACACAATTTTTCATTATGTGTTTGGTAATTTCTAGTTAGCAAGCATTGGTTCTGTACCGCAAGAATAAAACTTTCCGCTTCAGTTTTTAACTCTGCGCTGAGTAACCACTGATGGGTACGGGTGTTTTTTATATCAGCTTGTTTGGTACGGGCAGAGTATTGACCATGAAGAGGTCTATTTTACCATTTCTAAATTTGGCCCATTGCAGTAGTTGTATTAGGGATTACTTACACTTTTTCATCCACTTGAAATTCCATTTTAATTTGTTGACTTCCTTCATTACTGAGCAAAGTAATAATAGTAGTAGTAGTATTAATATTCTACTTAACCCTCACTTAGTTACTTAGAGAGTACGTACGTTATATCCTGCTAATACCTCACAAATAATGGACTATTCCGTTTTGATCGCGTGGAAAGAGGGGAAAAGGCACTACTTGGTTTCAGTGAGAAAATGAAAGAAAGAAAGAAAGAAAGAAAGAAAGAAAGAAAAATCCTTCCAATACCTCATTAATAATGAACCGTTCCGTTTTGATCACACGGGAAGATGAAAAGGACATATCAGACACGCTGTTTGATTTCAGTGAAAGAAAGAAAGAAAGAAAGAAAGAAATAAAGAAAGAAAGAAAGAAAGAAAGAAAGGGACTGTCAATACCTTAATAATAATAGAATCTTTCATTTCCATCAAGTGGAAAGATGAAAAAGTCATATCAATGAGGCTGTATGATTTAAAAGAAAGAAATATCCTGTCAATTAAAACATTTCCGTTTTGATCGCTCGTAAAGGACATTATGACTTACTAAACCCAGCTTAGATGTGGCACAAGGCCGAAAGTATGCGGCACCCAGTGAGGATCGAACTCACTACTCAGTCGTAACTCATCTAGCGAGACAATCCTGTTGACCATTACACCACATCGAAGCGCCCAAAATGATTTTTTTAAGCAGAGCCTAGATGTGGCACAAGGCCAAAAGTAGGGAGAACCCAGCGAGGATCGAACTCACTACTCAGTCATCTAACAAGACAAAATTGCTGACCATTACATCACGTCGAAATGTCCAAGACAAAAAAGGGCATATCAAACACAGGGCTTGGTTTCAAAGAAAGAAAGAAAGAAAGAAAGAAAGAAAGAAAGAAAGAAAGAAAGAAAGAAAAGAAAAGAAAAAGAGATAAAGAAAGTAGTAAAAACAAAAGACAATAAATAAGAAAAGCGAGCAAAAAAAGAAAGAAAGAAACGAACAAGGGATGAAGAAAGATCAAAAAGAAAGTAGTAAAAACAGAAGATAATAAATAAGAGTGAGTGAAGAAAGAAAGAAAGAAAGAAAGAAAGAATGAAAGAAAAAGGGGATAAAAAAGAGAGATAAGAAAGAAAGTTGTAAAAACAGAAGACAATAAATAAGAACGAGCAAAGAAAGAAAAAAAGAAAGAAAGAAAGAAAGAAAGGAAAGAAAGAAAGAAAGAAAGAAAGAAAAAGGGGATAAAAAAAGAGAGATAAGAAAGAAAGTTGTAAAAAACAGAAGACAATAAATAAGAAACGAGCAAAGAAAAGAAAGAAAAGAAAGAAAGAAAGAAAGAAAGAATGAAAAGAAAAAGGGGAAAAAAGAGAGATAAGAAAGAAAGTTGTAAAAACAGAAGACAATAAATAAGAACGAGCAAAGAAAAAGAAAGAAAGAAAGAAAGAAAGAAAGAAAGAAAGAAAGAAAGAATGAAAGAAAAAGGGATAAAAAGAGAGATAAGAAAGAAAGTTGTAAAAACAGAAGACAAAAATAAGAACGAGCAAAGAAAGAAAAAAAAAAAAGAAAGAAAGAAAGAAAGGAAAGAAAGAAAGAAAAGAAAGAATGAAAGAAAAAGGGATAAAAAAGAGAGATAAGAAAGAAAGTTGTAAAAACAGAAGACAATAAATAAGAACGAGCAAAGAAAGAAAAAAAGAAAGAAAGAAAGAAAGAAAGGAAAGAAAGAAAGAAAGAAAGAATGAAAGAAAAAGGGGATAAAAAAGAGAGATAAGAAAGAAAGTTGTAAAAACAGAAGACAATAAATAAGAACGAGCAAAGAAAGAAAAAAAGAAAGAAAGAAAGAAAGAAAGAAAGGAAAGAAAGAAAGAAAGAAAGAAAAAGGGGATAAAAAAGAGAGATAAGAAAGAAAGTTGTAAAAACAGAAGACAATAAATAAGAACGAGCAAAGAAAGAAAAAAAGAAAGAAAGAAAGAAAGGAAAAAAAGAAACAAAGAAAAGAAAGAAAAAAGAAAGAAAAAAAGGGATAAAAAAGAGAGATAAGAAAGAAAGCAAAAACAGAAGACAAAAATAAAACGAAAAAAGAAAAAAAAGAAAGAAAGGAAAAAAAGAAACAAAGAAACAAAGAAACAAAGAAAGAAAGAAACAAAGAAAGAAAGAAACAAACAAAAAGGGGATAAAAAAGAGAGATAAGAAAGAAACTTGTAAAACAGAAGACAATAAATAAGAACGAGCAAAGAAAGAAAAAAAGAAAGAAAGAAAGGAAAGAAAGAAAGAAAGAAAGAAAGAAAGAAAAAGGGGATAAAAAAAGAGAGATAAGAAAGAAAGTTGTAAAAACAGAAGACAATAAATAAGAACGAGCAAAGAAAGAAAGAAAGAAAGAAAGAAAGGAAAGAAAGAAAGAAAGAAAGAAAGAAAAAGGGGATAAAAAAAGAGAGATAAGAAAGAAAGTTGTAAAAACAGAAGACAATAAATAAGAACGAGCAAAGAAAGAAAGAAAAGAAAGAAAGAAAGAAAGGAAAGAAAAGAAAAATGAAAGAAAAAAAGGGGGATAAAAAGAGAGATAAGAAAGAAAGTTGTAAAACAGAAGACAATAAATAAGAACGAGCAAAGAAAGAAAAAAAAAAAGAAAGAAAGAAAGAAAGAAAGGAAAGAAAGAAAGAAAGAAAGAATGAAAGAAAAAGGGATAAAAAGAGAGAAAGAAAGAAAGTTGTAAAAACAGAAGACAATAAATAAGAACGAGCAAAGAAAGAAAAAAAAGAAAGAAAGAAAGAAAGAAAAGGAAAGAAAGAAAGAAAGAAAGAAAGAAAGAAAGAAAAAGGGGATAAAAAGAGAGATAAGAAAGAAAGTTGTAAAAACAGAAGACAATAAATAAGAACGAGCAAAGAAAGAAAAAAAGAAAGAAAGAAAGAAAGAAAGAAAGAAAGAAAGAAAGAAAGAAAGAATGAAAGAAAAAGGGGATAAAAAAGAGAGAAAAGAAAGAAAGTTGTAAAAACAGAAGACAATAAATAAGAACGAGCAAAGAAAGAAAAAAAGAAAGAAAGAAAGAAAGAAAGAAAGGAAAGAAAGAAAGAAAGAATGAAAGAAAAAGGATAAAAAAAGAGATAAGAAAAAGAAAGTTGTAAAAACAGAAGACAATAAATAAGAACGAGCAAAAAGAAAGAAAAAAAAGAAAAAGAAAGAAAGAAAGAAAGGAAAGAAAGAAAGAAAGAAAGAATGAAAGAAAAAGGGGATAAAAGAGAAAGATAAGAAAGAAAGTTGTAAAAACAGAAGACAATAAATAAGAACGAGCAAAGAAAGAAAAAAAGAAAGAAAGAAAGAAAGAAAGAAAGAAAGAAAGAAAGAAAGAAAAAGGGGGATAAAAAAGAGAGATAAGAAAAAAAAGTTGTAAAACAGAAGACAATAAATAAGAACGAGCAAAGAAAGAAAGAAAGAAAGAAAGAAAGAAAGAAAGAAAGAAAGAAAGAAAGAAAAAGGGGATAAAAAGAGATAAGAAAGAAAGTTGTAAAAACAGAAGACAATAAATAAGAACGAGCAAAGAAAGAAAAGAAAGAAAGAAAGAAAGAAAGAAAGAAAGAATGAAAGAAAAAGGGGATAAAAAAGAGAGATAAGAAAGAAAGTTGTAAAAACAGAAGACAATAAATAAGAACGAGCAAAGAAAAAAAGAAAGAAAGAAAGAAAGAAAGAAAGAAAGGAAAGAAAGAAAGAAAGAAAGAAAGAATGAAAGAAAAAGGGAATAAAAAAGAGAGATAAGAAAGAAAGTTGTAAAAACAGAAGATAATAAATAAGAACGAGCAAAGAAAGAAAAAAAGAAAGAAAGAAAGAAAGAAAGGAAAGAAAGAAAGAAAGAAAGAAAGAAAAAGGGGATAAAAAAAGAGAGATAAGAAAGAAAGTTGTAAAAACAGAAGACAATAAATAAGAACGAGCAAAGAAAGAAAGAAAGAAAGAAAGAAAGAAAGAAAGAATGAAAGAAAGAAAGAATGAAAGAAAAAAGGATAAAAAAGAGAGATAAGAAAGAAAGTTGTAAAAAACAGAAGACAATAAATAAGAACGAGCAAAGAAAGAAAAAAAAAAGAAAGAAAGAAAGAAAGAAAGAAAGGAAAGAAAGAAAGAAAGAAAGAATGAAAGAAAAAAAAAAGGGATAAAAAAGAGAGATAAGAAAGAAAAAAAGTAAAAACAGAAGATAATAAATAAGAACGAGCAAAGAAAGAAAAAAAAGAAAAGAAAAGAAAGAAAGAAAAAGAAAGAAAGAAAGAAAGGAAAGAAAGAAAAGAAAGAATGAAAGAAAAAGGGATAAAAAAGAGAGATAAAAAGAAAGTTGTAAAAACAGAAGACAATAAATAAGAACGAGCAAAAGAAAGAAAAAAAAAAAAGAAAGAAAGAAAGAAAGGAAAGAAAGAAAGAAAGAAAGAAAAAAAAGGGGATAAAAAAGAGATAAGAAAGAAAGTTAAAAACAGAAGACAATAAATAAGAACGAGCAAAAGAAAAAAAAAAAAAGAAAGAAAAAAGAAAGAAAGG
>CAHIKZ030000242.1:3040000-3075000 GCA_903632075.3 Acanthosepion pharaonis | reverse complement strand
TGTGTGTGTGTGTGTGTATGTATGTATGTTGTGGATTCCGAGATGAAATTCGGTCTCCAAAGAATGACAAATGCAAGAATTAAGGATAAGAAATTAAATGTATTTACAGAAGAATAAAATGAGTAATACTGTTAGTAAATCCAGGAAGGTATGGTTAGTAGCATATAATATATATATATATATATATATATATATATATATATATACAGTCTCGAAGTAGGACTTCCTTCGAGTCTACGTGCTTGTAACTGACATCTACAAGCGGTTACCTCACACTGTTACTCTACCTCCAACTCAATCACAATCTCAGTCTTCTTACTATCTCTACTCACTCTCACTGACTGTCTAACTCTGGGCAGTAGTCCAAGTAACACTGGTAGAGTCCACTTATATGAAAAAGGGGAGGACCCCATAACAATATATATATATATATATATATATATATATATTAAATCGAGAACATGTCCAAATCGCGACACAATTGCAGTCGTGTTTCGATGCGCACACAACGCATTTCATCAGGTGATTGTAAATTGATGGCTACTGAACGATTTAATCGGATTTAAAAGCAAAATACGACCTCTTTTTTTTTTTTTACGAAAAAAGAAACGAGTGAGGTTGTTATAAGATTGGTGGGTTTTGCTTGAATCAACCAATCAAATATGACCTACGTTGAATTTAAACTAAGGGAAGAAGTAAAACTTAAGAAATTATTTTCATAAATGGGTCATGACCCGTAAGTTTGAACTCTATGACATCAATAAACGTTAAACAGGAGCGGATGTGAATCGATAGATATTGTGCATTTAGATGATGTCATTTCCTAAGAAAAATGAACTGGTATTCTAACAAAATGACAGACAAGTTATATGTTTTGTGAGTATCCTACATAAAAACCATTTTTCTAGAAGATAAATAAATAGCTCCTTCAAGAAACCAGTAAATAATTTAAATCTATAGATTTACTTGGTCAATTAGTATGGAATTGTTGACTAAAGATTCTTTATATAAAGTTTTAATAACTAATACCAATCAATGCAAAATGCCAAAATACCAACCAAATATCAATATATTCTCATGTGATGTTACAAAAACTACCAGGAGATTAATACAAAATTATGTTAAATCTAAATTAACACCGAGAGAAAGATAAGCCATATATGGTGCAACAGAGTTCAACTAAATTCTAAGAAAAACATTGTCAAATTCCAAATCTAACCACTCAAGATCAAAACCTGCTAACAAGATCCTACCGGGTAAATATTTTTAATCAATGGAAGCAATTCAAAATGTTGCTTTTAAAGAAATGAGAAGGAAGCTATTGTCCATCTAATGTGAAGGTGTTCTATCCTAGCCCTCAAATGAATTTAAATATAAACATAATAGGTTAGGGAAATAAATGCATTAGAAGGTATGTCAACACCATAGTCTTTTCCATTTTTGGCCATTTCTCTTGCAGATAACAACATATTCTATCTTATTCCATTGAGCAAATAGGTTAGGGAAATAAATGCATTAGAAGATATGTTAACATAATAACCTTCCACATGTGTAGAAATAGTTTCAATAGAAACTATTACCAGTATATGAAAGGGAAAAAGGGTACAGTGTTTTGAGACTTCACCATACACAACAGCAATACAAGTCAATAGACCAGATGTAATAAAAGACGTTATAAGTTTGCCACTCGATATTCATGCATTAAACATCTGGTGCATCTGCCATGTATTTAGATATTTTTGATAAAATTCAAAGAATCTGCAATGTTTTCGGTCCTGACCTTGCATCCCGGCTTCAGCCGTTTTCCCACCACCATAACGTAGCTTCCTTGTGGCTTTTCGATAAATATTTTCATGATAATTGTTCTGATGAGCTTTCTACTGTTGGTGCCTCGACTTTACGAATTTAAGCGCAGTACTCTATTGGCAGGTAGGTCTCATCATTATATATTTGAAATGGCAAGATGTAACTACAAGTTCTATGCTAATAGTTTCTTCCTTCGAATTTCTCACCTGTGGAACTCTCTTACGGTTTCTTGCTGTCCAGTAAACTTTGATCTTCAAAAATTTAAATGCTATGCCAATCGACATTTTGTATTTCCTAAAAAGCGGTTGATCTTGCCATCGTCTCTGTATCTGGTCGGTTGCATTTGCCTTTGCTTTCTTTTTTTAAGTATTTTGCAGCTTCAGTCGGTGCATTATGTTTTCCTTGTATTTCTTCAACCATTTGAAACTCCATTTTGAACTTCTTGGCTTCCTTTATTACTGACTAATATTTATTATTGTTATTATTATTATTATTAGTAGGAGTAGTAGTAGTAGCAGTAGTAGTAGTAGTAGTAGTATTCTCTCGGTTTCAATAGAAAAGGTTACTATAGACTCATTGAAGGGATTCTTGGAAGCCCGTGCCTTAAAGATATACAAAAAATTGTATTCACAAGTACAGCTCACACCTTACGAAGAGCTTTATCTGTGTAAAATGTGGATGATCTTAGTTTTTTTTTTTTTTTTTCTTTGATTTTTTTCACTATTTACGTTATTCGGACTATTGTCCTCATCTTTGTCGCCATATTTATTACAACGTTTCGGCCGTTGTACGCTCCGGCCTTCTTCAGGTGATTGGAATGTCGAACTGAACCCTTTATTTCGCTGACTGGGGTAGAATGTTCTAGTCCCACGTGCCATGCCTAATGGATGTCAGCCATCAGTTATCTCCTGTTAATTTCCCCGCTCCAAGTTCTCAACTGCCTTAACCGGGTATTGAACTCACACTTTTTTTTGTTTACAAAAATAATCAGTGGAAAAATGTCATAATGCCATTTCTGACCTAAGGTCTCTGGTCGGGGACCCGCAAAGAAATATGTACACACAAGAAACCAATGGAAGTAATAATAATAATAATAATAATAATAATAATAATAGGAACATCAACAATCCCTGTTGTAGATGGAGCCCTAGTTGTAAAGTTGGAAAAGATTCCAGTAGACTAATTGAAGGATTCCTGAAGTCCATGCCTCAAAGAGATACAAAAATTGTTCTCACAAGTCCAGCCCACACTTTACGAAGGGTTTTATCTATGTAATATATATATATATATATATATATATATATATATATATATATATATATATATATATATATATATATTTCAGTGGAAAATGTCATGATGTCATTTCTAACCTTAGGTCTCTGGGTGGGGACCCGGAAAGAAATGTGCACGCCAGAAATAAAAGGAAATAAAAAACAACAACAACAAATAAAACAACAACAATAATAATAATAATAATAATAATAATAATAATAATAATAATAATAATAATAATAAATAAATAAATAAATCAATTAAAATAAATGATTCTATCATAAATAGAAAATAAATACAAAATAATAATGATAAAAATAACCAAAATTAAAAGAAAAAAACAATTAATGAAAATAAAATCGAATTATAATATAAAATAAGTAATGATATTATTTTTATGGTGGTATTTAAATAAAGTAATAATATTTTATGAACATGATTTTTAAAAATGTTAAATTCTTTTTAAAATGCCAAATTAAATTACTGATGATAATGATGATAATTAAATTAATGATGATAATGATGATCATAAAGAAATAAAAATTCCTTTTCATTTAATTTGCCTTTCTTTTCTTTATTGAACATTTACATGATCACATGTGTAAAATGCCTATTTTCGTGATAGCAATTCCATTTAGTTGCGCTGAGGAAAAGGTTATCGCCCAAGGCTTATAGAATAAAAGACAGGAAAATTACAACGGAGAGAGAGAGAGATGGGGGGGAGACAGGGGGAGGAAGAGAGAGACGAGGGAGGAAGAGAGAAAGACAGGGGAAGGAAGAGAGAGAGACAGGAGGAGGAAGAGAGACGGGGGGGAAGAGAGAGAGACGGGGAGGAAGAGAGAGAGACAGGGGATGAAGAGAGAGAGAGACGAGGGGGAAGAGAGAGACGGGGAAGGAAGAGAGAGAGATGGGGAAGAGAGAGAGACATGGGGAGGAAGAGAGAGAGATGGGGGGAGGAAGAGAGAGAGACATGGGGAAGGAAGAGAGAGAGAGGCAGGAGGAGGAAGAGAGACGGGGGAGGAAGAGAGAGAGACGGGGAGGAAGAGAGAGAGAGAGAGACAGGGGGATGAAGAGAGAGAGACGAGGGGAAGAGAGAGAGACAGGGGAAGGAAGAGAGAGAGATGGGGAAGAGAGAGAGACATGGGGAGGAAGAGAGAGAGACGGGGAGGAAGAGAGAAAGACAGGGGAAGGAAGAGAGAGAGACAGGAGGAGGAAGAGAGACAGGGGAAGAGAGAGAGACGGGGAGGAAGAGAGAGAGAGACAGGGGGATGAAGAGAGAGAGAGACGAGGAGGAAGAGAGAGAGACAGGGGGAAGGAAGAGAGAGAGATGGGGGAAGAGAGAGAGACATGGGGAGGAAGAGAGAGAGACGGGGAGGAAGAGAGAAAGACAGGGGGAAGGAAGAGAGAGAGAGACGGGGGAGGAAGAGAGAGAGATAGAGAGAGGTGAGTAGAGAAAGAGAAGGAAGAGAAAGACTTTTTTTCTGGAAGACACGTGCATATCCACAGGGACCATTTATTTTTAAGTCAACGAATTGGCTTGCCTTTGAAGAATGGATGAATTATCTAAGCAAATATTTTGAAAGGGCCGATGTGTATTCAACAATAACGCCTATGAATGTAGAGGCTGAAAGCAAATTATTATTCCTGTCTTATAAATAGATGATGTAGAATTAAAATGGATGGCAACGATGGGAAAATGTTGATATATCGAGTCATTTGTAGGATGGATAAATGAATGATAGATAGATAGATAGATAGATAGATAGATAGATAGATAGATAGATATTAACAGACTGAAATAGATAGATAGATAGATTTTATCCTCCTTAGGTTTACCCATGGCCGGATTACCTAGTTTTTCATAAACTATATATATATATATATATATATATATATATATATATATATATATAAAGAAAAGAGGACCACAAACGTTTTTTGGTTTATAATGTGGATTTATTTAGAAAAAAAATATTTATGAGATTTTTACATAATTTTACGACACGTTTAAAGAAATTCGATTACCAACACACAAACAGAGAATGTCTTCAGAATATTTAACATTGAACATGAAGAAAAATTAATTATTTTAATAATATGTAGAAATTCCACTTTTACCTGAAGACGGTCGCGAGACCAGAAACACGTTCTAAAAATTATGTAAAAAAGCATAATATTTTTTTTAAATAAATCCACATTACAACCAAAAACGTTTGCGGCACCTGTCTTCTTTTTAATATACATACTTTTCTCTCGTTGGAACCACTACAACATATTTCTTTTATATATATATATATATCATTGGATGCGGCAGACAAGTTGTTTCATTTAGTTTTTTTTTACAATTTCTCTTATATAATCATTTTTCTTTTCGGATCATAAATTATATAAAAACTGTCCAATTGTTCTTTTTATCCGAGCGCTTTCGGCTATACATTCAGCCATTTTCAAGGTTGAAATATATTAACTGTTAACAAGAAATAATTTGTTGTATATATATATATATTTATATAAGCTCCTTCTCTTTTTCGTGGAAAACGGCATAGCGTAATGAAAAAGGCCACAAACTTAATGAAAATAAAGTTTTATCGTCATAATGTTTATGTTATTATTAAGATGAAAGACCAAAGTATTTTTTAATTATTTTTTGAAATGTTTTAATCCTTTCTAACACGTTCGAAATTTTGGTTGAAATCTTCTTTTGTTTACGTCATCACGGTGGCAGAAAATAACAGACTTTGTTGCACTTTTTTTCCGTTGAAAAAATATTGATTTGGAAATTCTTGTAAAAATCAAGTACTTGTCTGATTTTAATGGAATTTTCAGGACTTATTCACAAAAGAATGAAATTATTTTTGAAATGATTTTTTTTAGAAAATTTTGGTAATTTTTTTTTCAAATATGTTAACCCCCACGCCACTTACTTAATTTCATGAAATTTCGCACAAAACCATTCTATTCCCTGAAATTTGTTTTTTTTTGTTAAAAGTAGAAGTCCTTGGAGATTGTAAATCACCTACATTTTTTTTCAAACTTGCACTATTCTAACTGAAAATCTGCTCTGAATTGAAAAATAATGAATCCAATAAAACTATGACATTACTTAATTAGAAAAGCTTTTAATTGCTTTTGTAAATAAGTAATATTAAGGACATTATTGTCTGAAGAAATGAAATTTTTCTGATTAATAATGAAGTTATACAAGAATTTTTTCCTTTTTTAAAAAATTTTAACTATAATAATTTATAATAATTTAAAATCGTGTAAAATTCTGTACTGGGCTATTTCCTGGATGTGATATAGTAATTAAGTGGAAACAAAATTTATAAATCCAAAATTGAAAAGATTAATCAACTTAGTTGAGCTATTCTATTTTAAAAATAATTTTTATTTTGTATTTTTTTACTTAATACGTTCATTTTTTTCATGTACAGTAGACTGAAATTGCCATTATTATGATCTAAAAGTTTTGTCCCTTTATTATTATTCGCTTCAGTTACGTTTCAACAGGTTTTCAAAATTTCTATCCAGCTTTAAAAGTTTAAATTTTAAACTAAGTTTTACTTTTTTCAATTACTATTTCGCTAAATATTTTTATTTTATGTATTCACATTAGTGTGGGACATATTTCACTTGAGTAATCATGGTATTTCATTTGTTAATAAATTATAAAATTAATTGAAGAAAATTTTATAGTATTTTTATTTTTCTATTTTTGCATCATCGAAAGATAAATAAAAGTCAATAAAATATTAAATAATTGCGGAAAATATGTTCATTTGTAAAATTTACTAGGTAGTTAAAAACCAAAAATATGCGTTCACTTAGAATTTTGACAATTGGGTCATCCATAGTAGCTGTCACCTCTTCGTCTACCAGCAGTTTATCAAACGTTGAATCAGATGAACCTGACCAATCGTTAATAATTGGTTGTATATTATTTTTTTTTATAAGTAATATTTATTTCAAATCGGATTAATTTAACTTTAAATTTTCTTATTTGACTAAAATAACGTGTCAGAAATATATATTTATTTTTTGAAAGAATTTTGAAATAAAAAAAACTTGTTTTGTTAACAAATTTCTTAAAATTAAGAAAATGGTCGCTTTTAAGAAAATTTTAAGAAATCGAAATCAAATTCGACATTCCAATCTATATAATTGCTATCTGAAATACACCAGAATATTTTACTTAATGGAACTAATAAATTTAATTATTAAACTTTCAATTAAAGCTAAAATGAAAACTTCAAGGAAGATTTTTCATTTTTAAAATTTAATTTTAAACCTCAGGTATCGAAAATTTATGCCTAAAAATCTGAGGTCCCTATATTTTTATAATGTTTTCATATTCAAAACACGGTCAGGATATTATGTCCATGTTCATAGATGATATTATTGAGTGTTGGTTCTTTTGTTTTCCATTACTTCCATTATTTTTACATTTTTTTTTTTTTTTTTTGCATGTAGATGGTGCTATTATATTTCTTGTTAACAGTTAATATGATCGGGAGGTTTTGAGAAGGGTGTGGTCACCTCTTAATTGCAGTTGTTGCCAGGTCCGCCCTGACCCGGGGTGGTAGCACCTGTTAGTGCCCCATTTATGGGCAAATAGTTAACCACTAAAGTGGAATCAAAAACTATTAAAGTATAAAAATAGGTTTTTATAGTAAACTCAGCAGCAATACATTTTTGAAAAAAATTACCAGCAATTCATTAGACTCTCGACAAAAAACCTCTTTACAAAAATATGTAAATAAAAAAATCTTGTCGGCATTAAATAACCCATTGAGGTGTTGATATGCTGTAAAACAAAATAAACCAAACGAAATCTCTAACAAACTGATTTCTTCCAAAGAATACATATTTTATTCATACGAATCTATCCTAAATGTTTTGCCGGCATTAAATAACCCATTAAGGTGTTGATATGCCGTAAAACAAAATAAACCAAACCAATCTGAAAAGAATCCATCAATGAAACAAGGCACTTGACAAAAAATCTCTTTACAAAAATACTTCAATGAAACATTATCTACAAACTGATTTCTTGCGAATTATACATATTCTTTTCATACGAACCTATCCTCCTAAAATCTTGTCGGCATTAAATAACCCATTGAGGTGTTGATATGCCATAAAACAAAATAAACCTATTCCCAAAAATGCGTCAATGAAACCTGATCTACAAACTGATTTCTTGCTAAGTATACATATTTTATTCGTACGAACCTATCCTCCTAAAAAATTTTGTCGGCATTAAATAACCCATTGAGGTGATGATGTGCTGTAAAACAAAATAAACCAAACTAAACGAAACCTCTAACAAACAGATTTCTTACGAAGTATACATATTATATTCATACGAAAGTATCCTAAATATTTTGTTGGTATTAAATAACCCATTGAGGTGTTGATATGCCATAAAAAAATAAACCCATTCCCAAAAATGCGTCAATGAAACCTGATCTACAAACTGATTTCTTCCAAAGAATACATATTTTATTCATACGAATCTATCCTATATATTTTGTCGGCATTAAATAACCCATTGAGGTGTTGATATGCCGTAAAACAAAATAAACCCAAACACTTAAACTAAACCGTGCTGTTGTATTTGAGTTCGTTTGGCTTTGTGCTGAGTAAGCAAGAATGATTTATATCAAACACACAAATATTCCAATAAGCAGGTGAGTATTTCGTTTTTTTTCTTTGAGGAGTGCGTTTTTATGATCCAACACCACCCTCTAAATAAATTAATATTGACCATACGAGCTTGGTAGCTTCATTTTGTTTACCTGAATCGTACACACACAAATGGTGCTTGGGATTTTTTTAAATTTTTTTTTTTATTTTTGTTCACAGCAGTCATTTAGTTCATGGTGTCTCTGCTTGAAACTTAAACAAAGGCCAGTAAAACCTAAGGCAATTTTTTTCACACCTACAATGTCTCCCACACCTGGCACTGACACGTTACATCGGCAGCAGATAAGTCAGAAATCCCCAGGAGTTAAACTCCATATATCTTGGGTAACGCTAGAAATGAGACGATGAAACCCTCTGAGTCCACCAAGATCTTGCTCACTTCAACAAGCAAAAAAAAAAAAAAATATTCTGACCGCTACTTTTATTGATTTGGGTCAATATGACATTCGCTGGATTTATCGAACATGCACACAAAAATGCATGAACCGATATTTATTGGAAGTCTGTCACTCGAAGACGACGACTTCGCGTTCTAAACATCGAACTGCGTCAGAGAACGAATCATCAGCAGCAGCTGATTGAAACAACTTAGGTTTTTCGTTTGACTTATCATCTCATAGAATTTCTTCTCTGCCTGAATTTCTCGAAAGACAAGTTACGATTATTTACACGTTTTTATATTGCCCACAGCTTTTACCACGACGTTTCGGCCATTTGTTCCTTTCGCCTTCTTCAGGTTTTTATCGATCCGTAAATAGCGGCTCGGATTGAGGAATCGGAGAGCCGAGTTCAAATTCCACTCGAATCGATTACATTCGCTTACGTGCTAAGGGCCTTGGGAAAGGTATGAATCCTCTTCTTCTCCCCCCCCCACCAGCTATTAGTAAATAGCAGGACAGAACAGCTTCTATAACCTTGAATGGCAACTGGCGTACCGCAAAAAGAAATGGCAACCTACTGCGGGAAAAAACTCTGCCTCGTCAGTCATGTATCGAAAGACTGTCTAAGCGTGTATCATGCATGGCACATAACTGACTGCTATTCACTTCCGTGCTAATACCCTTGGGAAAGGTATGAATTCTCTTCTCCAACCCTCCGCTATGGGTAAATAGCAGGACAGACCGGGTTCTATAGCCTTGGATGGCAACTGGTCTACCTAAAAAAGAAATAGCAATCTACTGCGGGAAAAAAATCTGCCTCGTTAGTCATGTATCGAAAGATATATGATCGCCTAAGCGTGTATCAAGCATGGCACATGATTGATTGATATTCACTTACGTGATAATACTCTTAGGACAGGTATGAATCCTATTCTCCCCTCCGGGTATGGATAAATAGCAGAACAGACCTGGTTCTATAACCTTGGATGGCAACTGGTCTACCGCAAAAAGAAATGGCAACCTACTGCGGGAAAAAAAATCTGCCTCGTTAGTCACGTATCGAAAGATGCATGATCGCCTAAGCGTGTATCAAGCATGGCAGATAACTGACTGATATCCTTCAGGGAATTTCGAACTGAAACCTATATTTATTTAATCTACAGCGGTTTGATTGTTCTATTTACACTGGCGTTGTCTAGGGATATCTCGCCTATTTCTTATTTATTAGTGGTCATTTATTGCTCACTCCATTTCTACTTACTCCGAGTACACACTGTCCGGCTCAGGGATTTGACTCACAATTACTATGTCCACAAATTCACGAACCAAACCATGGTCTGGGGCACCTTCTGTTTACCTCGGAGTTCTTGACAAGATCCAGAGACGGATATGTAATATAATTGGCCCTCGTCTACAGTCACTCTCTCACAGACGCGCCGTCGCCTCTCTCTGTCTTTTCTACAAATACTTTCATGGTAATTGCTCCGAAGAACTGCTTTCACTGGTTCCCAGACTCCATGAATTCAAGCGCCCTACGAGGCTGGCACCCCGCTCCCACCCTTACACTATAGAAACTTTTAAATGTAGCCGTCTCTTCTACTCTTCATACCTCGCACCTCTCGCCCGTGGAACACCCTTCCCAATTACTGTTTCCCTGAGAGCTATAATCTCCAACTATTCAAATGTAATGTCAATCGACATCTTCAGTTACCTTGATCTATCCACTATCCCTCTCCTCATCCTTTCTTCTATCACTCCTATCTGCTCTTGCTCCAAATCTTCTGCAACCCCCTGCATCCTAGTGGCTTCAAAAAAAAATCATGCCTGCTGATTGGTGCTATTGCTACGTCACGCTTGACTGCATTGAAAATAATTATTGATATAATTAGCTAACCTTCCTTGATATACTAATAACTCGAACAAAACATCCGTATCTGAAAAACTAACTGTTGTGAATTCCGTGAATGGAATCCTGCACAAATAAATAAACAACGTCAGTAATTGAGATAGAAAAATAAGTGTATTAAACGTAAGAATACAGACTTGAAGTGAAGATTAGTAGTCCAGGAATGCGGGTTAGTAGAACGTATATGTACAAGTCTCTGTAAGTAAAGCCGTAATCATCTCTCTCTCTCTTCTCTCTCTCTCTCTCTCTCTCTCTCTCTGGACCCTTGGATAACTCTCTGAGAACACCCTGTGTCTGTCTCCGTATCTCTCAACGTATCTCCACGTATCTCAAACGTATCTCCACCGCAGGTATTCTCTCTGTCAGTATAAGTATACTTTGGACGAGTCCATCTTATGTAAAAAGGGGAGAGCCCCACAACACTAACCTTTACTGGACAATGCCTCAATTTCAATTCCAACCATCTATACAGTTTAAATAAAGATGTCGTTCGATCAGCGTGCAAAAATAATAACTGGTGTCCTAGTCTCGTACCAACAGGAAATGACCAGTATCAAACATAACCTTCAACAACTACTCTTCAAACCTAATATCAAAACTTCTTCAGGCAGAAACAAAAGGGCCAAGGAGGAAATCCAGAAAATTGCCATGGTCTGTCTTACTTACGTCAAAGGATTATCAGATAAAGATTTAGAAGATCTGCTTTCTATACATCCAGATATTACAAGCCCACCTTCACTGGACAATGCATTAACTTCAATTCCTACCATAAACAGAATGTGAAGAAAGGGATCGTACAATGCCTTCAACATCAGGCAAAAATTGTAAGTGATAATCCAGACATATACTGAGAAGAAATCATCAGTAGCGTTTGTACATTGGGGTCAAGGAGGAGGACCAGAAAATTGCCATGACGAAGGCTTATCGGAAATGATTCAGATTTGAGATCTATACAACATCAATACAATACTCAGAAGCAGCACAACCCTACGGAGAAATACCTGATTAATTCAGAGGAGGACATGGCCAAGAACTATGTGTACTCCATTCCTTGTAGTTATGGCAAAGATTATAAACATGAAACTAGCCTTCTCCTAGAAGCCATACTGGATGAAATGACCATGAAATCAAGTATGCCTGATAATGTATGGAGGGAAAAGTGTAGTCATCCAACCCTGTGGAAAGAAGTAAAAATGCTCTACGAGGAGTAACACTGGAGAGTCAGTGAAAGAAAGAAAGAAAGAAAGAAAGAAAGAAAAAGAAAGAAAGAAAGAAAGAAGTGTTTAATGTATGTTGCCAATACCTCATAAATAATGGACTATTTTGTTTTGATCCCGTGGAAAGAGGGGGAAAGACACTACTTGGTATCAGGGAGAAAATGAAAGAAAGAAAGAAAGAAAGAAAGAAAGAAAGAAAGAAGTGTTTAATGTCTTTCGCCAATACCTCATAAATAATGGGCTATTTTGTTTTGATCGCATGGAAAGAGGGGGAAAGACACTACTTGGTATCAGGGAGAAAATGAAAGAAAGAAAGAAAGAAAGAAAGAAAGAAAGAAGGGGAGGGAATATAGAGCTGTTTAACTGCTGAAATGGAAAAAGTCGTCAATTTGAAATCGTTTCATTTGTACCCTCTCACTTCTTAAAATAATGACCCGCATTCATATTCATGACTGTTATTGCAATATTTTGTTAAGCTATTAAGCTCGAATATTTAACTGTTGACTGCACTCATCGAGGCTTCTCTTTACTGTGTTAAATTTGTAAGAGCCTGATTTTGTTAAAAACGTTTGAATGTCTTTTGATCTTTTTTTTTAGAAATCTACCACTATACATTCAGTGATAGAGTATACTCTTTAACAAAGTAACAGGAAAATGCGGAATAGTACAATATACTATTTACACACACACACACACACACACACACACACATATATATATATATATATATATATATATATATATATATATATATATATATAATTATTTATTCGAAAATTATAACATAAACCATACTTATTATAAAAACCAGGTTGTGTGTCTGTACGTTTATATATTGGATCGGATTTCCTACATTTTCAACAAAACTTCACAAGACTACGTAAAATTACCTTGCAGCGGTTCTGACAGCGCCAAAAATTGGAAAACCACGATTAGTTTTGCACGAAATCAATTTGAAAACACGATTAAGTGGCATCGCTGTCGCGAGAATGAAAAGGAGACAACTCATATCGAGTTATACTTATTATAAAACCCAGGTTGTGTGTGTGTGTGTGTGTTTGTGTGTGTGTGTTCATTTATATATGGGATCAGATTTCCTACATTTTTCAACCGATTCCAACAAAACTTCACTTTTTTTTTGGCAGGTAGTGTTTCTTATTGTCTTGCACACTTTTTTCTTTATTTTTACATTCACAATGCTTTAAGAATTCCATTTACAAGACAATTGTTTATAATAAAATTCTATTCAATCGGTACACTCATAACGATTGAAAACAATGTTTTTCTTTGAGTTTGGTTTTGACCAATTCGTAAAAATAACAAAAAACAAAAAAAAATAATAATAATTAAGACATGCGTGTCCGTCAACCTTAAACAATAATCTTTGTCAAATTTATTTTTCAGTCTTTATGATGGTCGATACTTGAACTATCTCTTACTGTTACATCCCCGGGCAATGCCGGGCTCTACTGCTAGTATATTATAAAATCACTACAAAAATATCCATTTTGTTTCAACACTTCTAATGTCTTATCAAGTGATGATGTTGAATGTAGAATAAAGGGTTTTAAAAGGTTCAAATCAATCAAACACCCCTCGCTAGGCGAAACGCTATTACATAATCTGGAATGACCAATCAAAATAAAGTATATGAGAATTCAAAAAACTTGACAACGGACTTTGGTTATAATAATTATTTAATACTTTAATGTTTGGGTTAGACTAAAATAGAATTCATTCTAACTAATAAATATTAAATTATACTATAAAATTAAAAATTAAAAAATTACCAATTTTAAATTTTAAATTTAATCTATATTAAGTTTAAAATTATAAAATTATTTAAGGAAACTGAGGAAAAATACATGTTTTTTCTATTTATTTTTTTTATTGAAATTAAGTTGGGATAAACGTTAAGATGTAATATATATATATTTGCTCTACTCTGTATTGAGCACTCTTTTAAGAATAGTATTTGTTGGTTATTGGAATTTATTCCGTATACACCAATGCCTTACTTGGTATATATATATATATATATATATATATATATATATATATATATATATATATTTTTTATAATAAGAGATTATAATAAAGCATATTGACATCGATACACAAGAGCTTTAATGTTTCAATACTTTGATTGTACTCATCACTCGATATAAATCTCTTGAATCACAACGACTATCTGTTAGGGCAGGTTGATTTTTCACTTTGTTCTAAAAAATCAACATTGCACACAGGGTGAAAGCTGAGGTCTCTTATGATAAGTACTGACACTAAAAAATAGATTCATAACTTTCATCTGTTTTTTCAGCATTTAGTTTTAAATCTCGTTTGAAAACATTTACACAATTCCTAATTTTCGTAGGTTTTGCTTACGATGTGACTTCAAAATTTTACTATTTTAAGAATAAATCCAAATAAAGTTAATATTTTTCCATTAGATACACCGAATTTTAAAAATATATTCAAACCAGACTTCTAATTATGAATCACCACAAGACAAATATGTAATTTCTTTTACTGTATTCGATAAGTAAAAAAAAATTTAATAGATTACAAAAATGCTAAGATTTGTTAAGATCATTTGTTAGCCCCTAATTAATGAAAAGCAAGAATAGATCGAAGTGTATCTAACACCACAATACCCCTGGGCACAGCTTATAAGACAAAATGTTTTAAATTTGCATTGTTTATTGAAAATCACACTACAATAACAGTACTGAATAATATATTACATCATAATATAGCTAAATTGTTCAGTATAATTTCCCTTTGAAGTAAATGGGAGTCTTATTTGATGGATCAGTGATTTAGTAATTTTGTAAAGTTTCAGAAAATTATAAATTTTATGAGGTTGTGTTTAAGGTTTTCACTGATCACTGGAAAGAAATTCCATTGTTACGATTTTGAACCGAAACTTTATATTTAAACTGGTTTCCTCAAAGATCGGCAACGATTTGGAAACGAATATTTTGTCGGTTTGGTTTGGTTTGGTTTGGTTTAGTTTGTTTTGGTTTGTTTTGGTTTGGTTTGGTTTGGTTTAGTTTGGTTTGTTTTACAGTATATCAACCTCACTGTGTTATTTAGTGCCGACAAGATTTTTATAGCTGGTAATATTTTTTCAAAAATGTATTGCTAGTAATATTTTTTATCAAAAATGTATTGCCAATATTATTTTTTCCAACAATATATATATGCTAATATTTTTTTTCAAAAATGTATATATGGTAATTTTTTTTTTTTTTCAAAAATGTATGGCTGGTAATATTTTTAAAAATGTATTGCTGGTAGTATTTTTAAAAATGTATTGCTGGTAGTATTTTTAAATGTATGGCTGGTAATATTTTTTCTTCAAAAATGAATTGATGGTAATAATTTTGTTCTTTAAAAATTCATTGCTGGTAATAATTTTAAAGGTATGTATTGCTGGTATTAAAACCTATTTTTACACTTTCATGGCGTTTTGACTACAATTTGGGGTTTAACTATTTTCCCATGATTGGAAACCTAACAGGGTCTACCACTCAGGGTCAGGGAGGACCTGGCAAGACTAGCCATTAAAAGGTGGCCCCACGCTACTCCAAGCCTTCAAATCAGAGGCCTTGCTGTTAGATGTAGTTTATCTTACCTAGGGCGCGGATGTAGTTTATCGTCATACCTAAGACGTCAAATATTTTGTAACGTTATTTATCATGTCAAACCAAACATTCAAATCGAGTGCAATACCACGGTTTTAAAATCGAACTAGCCTCAGTATCTATCTATATTTCTGAGATGAAATATTATGTACACTATTTACATTATTCAGACTATTGTCCTCATCTTTGTTGCCATATTTATCACAACGTTTCAGCCTTTCAGTATCTGTCTATATTTCTGAGATGAGGTATTATGTACACTATTTACATTATTCAGACTATTTTCCTCATCTTTGTTGCCATATTTAATACAACGTTTCGGCTCTTCAGTATCTGTCTATATTTCTGAGATGAGGTATTATGTACACTATTTACATTATTCAGACTATTTTCCTCATCTTTGTTGCCATATTTAATACAACGTTTCGGCTCTTCAGTATCTGTCTATATTTCTGAGATGAGGTATTATGTACACTATTTACATTATTCGGACTATTGTCCTCATCTTTGTCGCCATATTTATTACGACGTTTCGGCCTTTTGATATCTGTCTATATTTCTGAGATGAGGTATTATGTACACTATTTACATTATTTATTACGTTTCGGCCGTTGTTCTTCAGTGAGCGAAATAACGCTTTCAGTTCGACATTCCAACCACCTGAAGAAGGTTGGAGAGAAAAACGGCCGAAACGTTGTAATAAATATGGCGACAAAGATGAGGACAATAGTCTGAATAATGTAAATAGTCGACCTACCGTATTGGTTTTTTTTTTTTTGCTTTGTTTTGTTTTTTGTTTTTTCTAACTAGTTTATTGTCAGAATTTGTAAGTTCTTTCCTTGATTTGGCTTTCTGGCAGGAAGTCAGTCAGTTAAGTGCCATGCGTGATACGCGCTTAGGCGATCATGTATCTTTCGATACATGACTGATGGGGTAGATTTCTTTCTGCGGTAGACCAGTTGCTATCCAAGGCTATAGAGCCCGGTCTATCCTGCTATTTACCCATAGCTTGGGGACGGGGGGAAGAATAGGATTCATACCTTTCCCATGCACGTAAATGATTATAATGGATTTGACTGGAATTCGAACTCGGCTCTCCGATTCCTCAATCCGAGTCGCGATTATTCCAGCGTGCCTCCTGACTGTCAGGAAGAATTGCACATTTTTACGCATCTTTCCTTGTTGCAAATCTCTGTCTGCTAGTTTGTTTATTGCAGTTAAATCTCTGTGTACATACATACATACATACATACATACATACATACATACATACCATGGGCCATCTAAAACAATTGCTTTATGAAGCAAACATTAATAATGAAGAGACGCTTCATCAACATGTCATGGCGTCATGCGAAATCATTAGACACCGTGTTGGAGTATTTGATAGGCCCCGCCAGTCAATGATCCGACGGGGGCACGTAGAAGCAAGCGGAGGATATTTTGAACATTTGTTATGAGTTGGTGTGTTGGGGTACAACGATGGTTTTTGGGACATATGTTTATATGGACATCTTACCTTCTTTTGATATCAGGAACCAGATCCCAAAGTTCATAAAAGTATTTTTGGATTGTACATTTAACAGCGTCTACCGTAAAGTTTAAACCTAAATAATCACAAACGAAGGATTTTCAGAATATGTTTATATGGGCTTTTGTCCTTGTGAGGAACCCACCCCTAAAGTTGTTAAAAGATTTTTTTTTATTCACCTAACTACAACAGTCATTGCCTACGTCGATTCAATCACTAGTTCTGTGAAACACCAATTGAACTTTGGACAATTTCTAACAAAATTTCCCTTTAATAACATTTACCTTGAAGAACATTTACAGCCTAAATACACAGAATATATATATATAATTAATAAATAAATTGTCGGACTTTGTCCATTTCTTAATATATGACGTCATTTGTTTACATTTGATACGCCATGAGCAGTTATGAATGTACGACATTCATGGAAGATTGAAGTTTATAAGCAGTAAATTCAACCTTGCCAACCGAACGATCCTTTGTGGCCGAGCAGTCAAGGCACATCAGCGTAAATGACGGTTCCGTATAGGATGCAGGTTCGAATCCTGTCAAGGGACGAATATTTTCTATAAAAATTTCTCGGACATTCAGGTCGGTAAATGTTATTTAATACTGTTTATTATAAACAGAGCATTTACTTAAATACTTGTATCTATAAAAAGAAATTTAAACATAAAAATGTCTTTAATAAATAAATTGTCGAACTTTGTCCATTTCTTAATATATATATAAAGGGAAGAGGTTATAGTAGTTCCAACGAGAGAAAAGTGTGTATAATAAAAAGAAGAGAGAAGCCGAAAACGTTTTTGGTTGTAATGTGGATTTTTTTTAAATATGTTATGCATTATTGTCCATAATTTTGCTACACGGGTTTCCAGTCTCGCGACTTTCATCAGGCAAAGAATGTATATTTCCACATATTATTAAAAGGAATTAATTTTTCGTATGTTTTTCAATGTTAAATATTCTCGATATTAGACATTCTTTTTTGTGTGTGTTAGTGACCCAAATGTCTTTCTTGAACTGACAGTGAAAGAATTCTGTGTGAAGGCAAATAAAACAATTAAGACTGGGTTAAGAAAGGGTGAGAAAGATATCTGTATTCTTATCTTTTAATGACAATCCTTATAAATAGGTTGGACACTACTGTAAGTGAGGGTAATATGCTGTATAAGTAGTCCCCCCCCACTAGCAGTGGTTTACCTGCTTCACGCCGCTGGCGAGTATTGTATTTTGTTGATCTTCATTTCCAACCTCCATTTTGGTCATTCCTCATTCAGTAACCTTTTCTAGGTTACAACACGACCTTAGATCTCTAAACTTAACAAGAATTGAATAGAATGTCATTTCCGATTTGTTATATACCGTACCTATGAACACTAATGGGTATGTCCCAATCCTCATAAATACATTGGACTCTGTTGCAAGTGGTGGTAATATGCTATCTAAGCAGTCCACCACTTGCAGTGGTTTACCTACTTTACGCCGTTGGCGAGTATTTTATCTTGTTGATTTTTTAAAGATTACCATTCCATTTCAAACCTCTGTTTTGGTTATTCCTCATTCAGTCACCTTTTCTTGATTCCAAGAAGTTCATATTTGTTCTGTCGCTTTGTTCATTTCTTTTAGACAGTCTCAGTCATTTTTAAGAAACAAGAAGCGTCTATGTCGTCGTTATTGTCGGTTGGTTACATCTTGGTATAGTTCTGGAAGCTGAAAGTTTAAAATACTCCACAGTGACGACTTGTATAACGTTTTAAAGAAGCGACGACGCACCAAAAAGAATCTTTTCTTTTTTTTTAAATATATCCAGAGTGAGGCAAAATGATTTCTCACATTTGTAGGTTCAATAAAAGCGAAGTTGAATAAAGAACGAAAAATGTGTTTTTATTTTCGAAATGTACATATAATAACCTTTTGTTTTATTTCGTTTCGTTTTCAACATGAATTGGACGGGCGAATACCACGCTTTCGTTGTGGAAACGTTTATCAAGAACAACGAATCGGTAACTGCAACACAAAGAGCTTGGGCCCGCCTGCTCACTTGATTTGAACCCATGCGATTTTTATTTTCTGTGGGGGTACCTGAAATCAAAAGTATGCCCGCCCTCATCACCTTCGATCTATTGAACAATTAAAAGATGCCATTCGTCAAGAAATCTCTGCCATACAACATGAACGCCTTCGACAGTGTGTGGAAAGTAACGGCACCCACTTGACTGATTTTTATTAAACATACAAACATGTCAGATCATTTTGCTGCATCCTAAATATATATATATATATATATATATGCATTTAAAACAACATGCCTGGCCGCATACACAATTCCGGAAAATCCTCGTTGAAAACACAACTATACTTAAACATGAAAGCAATAAACAAAAAACTAAAAAATTCTCGAAGCTATATACATAAAACAGTTGAAACCTAACCTGAACAAAATAAACTATGAAATTTCCACAAATGCCTATAATTGATAACAGAAGCCATTGGTTTATACCAACGGCTTTCCATACTTAACACTTCGCGTTTTCACTCTCGCGTAGTCATGTGTGACGTCACGAGCTGCGATGCGATTTTCGTTTCTGCGTCTCGTATACACGAGTTTGTTGTTGCTTGGAAATCTTTCATGCAACAAAAACAGACTATTATTATTGCTTTGTCCGTGTATTGTTTAATATCTTGAAATGTAATTGTCATCTTTGATAATGGCTTATGTAAGCCGAAAGGTTAGATAGGATTAAAAAAAACATGTATCAATATGGTGATTTTCTTTCGTCTTTCAATGATAATGTTATTAAGCTTATCAGACAATATGAAAGGAATTTACTTAAAATAAATAGACAAAACTTGTCTATATTATTTACTGAAACATGCATCAATATATATATATATTTATTTATTAAAGACATTTTTATGTTTAACGTTCTTTTTTTATAGATACAAGTATTTAAGTAAATGCTCTGTTTATAATAAACAGTATTAAATAACATTTACCGGCCTGAATGTCCGAGAAATTTTCATAGAAAATATTCGTCCTTTGACAGGATTCGAACCTGCATCCTATACGGAACCGTCATTTACGCTGACGTGCCTTAACCGACTCGGCCACAAAGGAGCGTTCGGTAGACAAGGTCGAATTTACTGCTTATAAACTTCAATCTTCCATGAATCTCGTACATTCATAACTGCTCTGGCGTATCAAATGTAAACAAATGACGTCATATATTAAGAAATGGACAAAGTCCGACAATTTATTTATTAAAGACATTTTTATGTTTAACGTTCTTTTTTATAGATACAAGTATTTAAGTAAATATCTATAAAATATTTAAGTAAGTATCTATAAAGTATGTGTGTGTGTGTGATTTTGCTTGAATAAGAGTATAAGGTAAGTGTTACAGATTAACCTGATAGAATAGCGAATTTCTTTTTAGAAAGTGCTGGTATAGGATAGATTTGGATTGGGTACGTGTGTAGGTTTAGTTAAAGATTTAGTATCGCTATGGGATTAGTATTTAATATGTAAAACATGGGCTTAAACAATGCAATAAAGATACCAGCTCACCTTGTTATGGATTCCGGAAGTAGTAAATCTAAACCGGATGAAGTAAAAAGACAACATTATATAGTAGAGAAGTGTAAAAAGCCGTGTTTTCATTGGCTGATGCTGACTGACATATGTCAATAAGAACGGTCGAAGTCCGGCCTTGCTAGTTTTCACGATTACTGGTTTTTGCAATGTCGCGGTGCGTAGCACGACGCTTTCAAAATAATAGTGAAAGAAAGAAATAAACAAATGCTGATGTCCCTTCTTGATGATTTAGACCAAGAAAAAAAAAGGAAAATTGGATTTGGTTTGATTTGGTGTTGGCACCGTCTCCTTTCAGAATGTGACATTTAATTCAAGGGTGCAAACTTAAATTTGTTTTTTTCCGAATATCTCTTCAAGGAAATGTCTCCAGGCTGAAATATGTCGAGAAGGTTTTTGTACACGTTTTTTTTTTTTTTTTTTTTTTTTGCAAACCAGTCTAATTCACGAAGAGACGAAAACTTAAAGCAGATTTATCACTTCGACTGAAAGGAAGATATCGAAAAAAAACAAAACGAATTCGTCAAGAGATATCTTCTTTCCGGGTTTGAAAAGGCAGACGACATTCAATCAAATGATGGTTCTTCCCGCCAACAGAACAGAAAGAAATTTCAAAAAGAGATAAACTTTATGAGCAAATGAAAATATATTCTCTTCATTAAAAAATTAATTTAAGAGTATCTAGAATGTAAATTACCTTTGTTAGGTGTATCGTCTGTTTTCATAGTACGTTATGAGTTAAACATTTGTAAGAGAAATTGAAAGATATGTAAAAAGCGTATCTCATGGACTATTAATAATAAAATAATTTGTATTAGGTTGGTGCAAAAATAATGACGTAAGAATGTCGTTTTTTGACGTTAAAAATACGTAAAAACGACATTATTACGTCATTATTTTTGCACCAACCTAATATAAATGCTGACATTTCTGTGGATGTGGCAGATTCGAGCTATTTTCGTTTAATTCTTTCGTTGTTCTTTCGTTGTTTTTGTTTAATGCTATATCAACACCTCTATGGGTTATTTAATGCGGAAATCTAAATATTTTGTACGCAATGTTTTGGCTTCAACTACAGATATTTCGAAAATAATTTTATACTTTCAGGTTGATTTTGGCTGGTGGATTTCGTTTAGCGGCATGTCGACAACTTTATGGGTCTTTTAATGCCGAAATCTAAATATTTTGTACGTAAATTAAATGCTTTCAACTACAGATCTTTTGTAAATAATTTTATACTTTCAGGTTGATTTTGGCTGGTTAATTTTGTTTAGCGGCATGCAAACACCTTTATGGGTCGTTTAATGCCGAAATCTAAATATTTTGTACATAATTTTATACTTTCAGGGCAAAGGTATGTTTTTATATACATAGTTTGTCGATAAAATGTATTGCTGGTAATTTTGCGATAAAAATGTATTTTTATACATTTGTGCTGTATTGATTGTCATTTTGCTATAAAAAGTATTGCAACTAGCCATATCTTTTATTAATATATTGTTGGTATTTTTGCTGTAATGTATTTTTGTATATCGTGAACCACCAGATAAAAGTCAAAACACTAATTTCCCATAGCTGGGACCCTAACAGGTGCTACCACCTCGGGTTAGGATAGACCTAGGAAGGACAGCAATTAAGTGGTGTTTCCACGCTCCTCAAACCTCCAATCTCTCGATGAAAGACCTTGCTGCCGGTTGTAGTTTATCGTCATGCCCAAGACTATCCTGAAGGCATACATAAAAATGTATTTTTTACTTTCGTCGTATTTAGGGTTCACTATTTGCTTAGAGCTGGAACCCTAACAAGTGCTACCACATCGAGTTAGGGTGAACCTGGGAACAACAGAAAGTAAAAGGTGTTTCCACGCACCTCAATATCTCCAATCTCTCAATCAGAACCTTTGCTGCCGGATGCAGGGCTACATTTATTTCGAAAGAACTAAATTAAACATAATTTAAAAAGAACTTTTTTTTAAGGCAATTCAACCCAAGCAAGACGGGAGTGCCACTAGCACGCAAGGGGTTACAGAGGATTGAGAACAAGAGTAAAGACACGTGTTTGAGGGAAGGAAACAGAGAAAAACGGGGAACAAGCTTAGAGTGTCAGATGTCGATTGACGTTACATTTGAATATTTGAAGATTATAGTCATCGGGGAAGCAAGTAAGAGGGAAGGGAGTTCCACAGACGGGGAGTGCGGAAGAATGAGCTGTTTAAGAAGAAGAGACGGTTACATTTCACCGTTTTGACAGTGAAAGAGTGGGACCGAAATGCCAACCTAGTAGATCGCTTAAATTCATGCAGTCCGGGAATCAGCGAAAGTAGCTCGTCGGAACAGTTGCCGTGAAAATACTTGTAGAAGAGACAAAAAGAGGCCATGGCACGTTTGTGGGATAGCGACTGTAGACTTAGATGCAAGATCAGGACCTATCATCTTGCATATTCGTCTCTGGAGTTTGTCGAGCATCATATATGACAGTAATATTCCATGCAAGGACGAATGGTTGATTTCTAGATTTGAAGGATGGACTCAGACGAGAAAAACTTTCTGGTACGACACAGAGAACCAACTTTCCTTGCGGTAGATGAAGCTATTGATTCAATGTATTTATTCCAGCTCATGTCAGTGTTCAAGTTCTCAACTGCCTTAACCGGATATTGAACTCACACTCTTTGGGTCCTGGAGAGGAGAATTAACAGGAGATAACAGACAACTGACATCCATTAAAAACATGGCACGTGGAACTAGTACAGTCTACCCTAGTGAGCGAAATAAAGGGTTCAGTTCGACATTACAATCACCTGAGGAAGGAGCGTACAACGGCCGAAATGGCGACAAAGATGAGGACATTAGCCCGAATAATGTAAATAGTATGCATAATACCTCATCTCAAATATATATATATATATATATATATATATATATATAAAAAAGAAAGAACAGCAAGATATATAATCCGGTGTTCTTATAGATATTTTTATTTTTACAAAATAGTGCTCAATGTAAATTTACAGAGCATTAATATTATAAATTAATTGATTTAAAATATGTTTTCCGCTTACACAGTTCTAACCATGTTCAAAAATGGAAGCTTAAAAGCCACGAATTTAATTTTTAAATCAATTAATATATATATATATATATATATATATATATATATATATATATATATATATTATAGAGTATTGTGTTTTCTGTTTCTTTTTTTTCCCGATAATATATTCTTTCAGTCGTCCGTCTCATATAATTTGGAATTGACTAGTAGAGATATTTGAAGGCCTGTTCCTCTTTTCCTTTGAATTTCGGAGTGGCAACACATATTTTCTTTCCCTCCGATAGACATGAGGCGTACTTCAGAGACACAGATTGAGGATTGTATTGAACTGTTCATAACTTCAACCTCGTTTCTTTCTTTATTCTTCTGTAAACATGTCTTCTTAATACGTTTATTAATTGTTGTTCGTCTGACTTCCATGTTTTGTCATTCTTTATTACCTGGACTCATATGAGTCCGCAAATACTGTTTTCGGGACAAATGTACCAGGAGGCATGAAATGATAATGTTTTCTATTCCAGTAACTCTCTACATAGAACGTCCAGAGTGCCCTCTAAAACGTTTTTCTATATGACAGATGCCACCTATTACCATTTCTTTCTGCGGTAGATCAGCTACCATCCAAGTTTATAGAACCCGGTCTGTCCTGCTATTTACCCATAGCTGGGGGAGGGGGTGAAGAAGAGGGTTCATATCTTTCCCAAGGGTATTAGCACGTAAGGGTATTACAGTCAGTTATGTGTCATGTGTGATACATGCTTAGGCGATCATGTATCATTCGATACATTACTGACGAGGCAGAGTTGTTTTTCCGCAGTAGGTTGCCATTTCTTTCTGCGGTAGACCAGTTGCCATCCAAGGCTATAGAACCCGGTCTGTCCTGCTATTTACCCATACCTAGGGGAGAAGAAAAACATTCATAGCTTTCCCAAGAGTATTAGCACGTAAGTGAATATCATTTCAGTTATGTGCCATGAGTGATACAGGCGTAGGCGATCATGTATCTTTCGATACATGACTTATGATGCAGAGTCCTCGCCCCCACCTTAGTAAGTTCCCATTTCTTTCTACAGTAGACTAGTTGCCATCCAAGGCTATAGAACCCAGTCTGTCCTTCTATTTACCCATACCTGGGGGAGAAGAAAATTATTCGTACCTTTCCCAAAGGTATTAGCACGTAAATGAATGTAATGGATTCCACTGGAATTTGAACTCGGCTCTCCGATTCAGTTATGTGACATGCGGCGATACACGCTTAGGCGATCATGTATCTTTTGATACGTGACTGATGAGGTAGAGATTTTTTCCCGCAGTAGTTTGTCATTTCTTTCTGCTGTAGACCAGTTGCCATCCAAAGCTATAGAACACGGTCTGTCCTACTATTTACCCATACTTTGGGGAGAAGACGAGGATTCATACCTTGCCCAAGGTTATTAGCATCTAACTGAATATAATGGATTCGACTGGAATTCGAACTCGGCTCTGCGATTCGAGTTTGAATTCCTCTCTGCATTACTATTAGTTACGACTTTCATATACGATTACGACTTTCATATACGATTACGACTATCCATGTACTTGCAAAATGGTCCATTTTATTCGGCAATGATCTAAGAGAGACGAACTGCTACTCTGTTGGAACCGGAAAAGAAGACGATGTTTCCGAGATCACTACAATCTTGATCTCTAAGCTCTATGTTTCAGCGTCATCTTTCCCACAGATGTCCACAAACTGTGCGTCTTCCTCTTTAACGCTCTACCTACAGTGGCCCCGAGCCTTGTACAGGGTGAATCACACTGTAAAAGAAAATTAATGCTTTGTGGAACAGAATAACAAGAGGTTGCCTTTCCTGACCTCTAGTGACTTAGCCTATTCAAGTCTAGGGTTAAATGTTATGTTTCCCACAGATGTCCACAGAATTTGATTCTTCCTCTTTAACACTCTACCTAGAGTGGCCCCGATCCTTGTACAGGGTGAATCACACTGTAAAAGAAAATTAATGCTTCGTGGAACAGAAAAACAAGAGGTTGCCTTTCCTGACCTCTAGTGACTTAGCCAAATTCAAGTCTAGGTTTAACCTTATCTTTCCCGGATATTCTCATAAATTGTGCCTGTTGATATGTAATGCTCTTCTTCGAGTGGCCCTTGAAGGTGAACATCATCGTAAAAAACAATTTCTCTCGCATGTTTTAAGCACTGGATGACCTGAAACCTCCACCTCTTGAAACCAGTAAGTGTGAATAGCAGGTCGTAGGTTACACACAGTTACATTTCTGGTTCGTATTGGTTCCCTTAGCTCTTGTTCAGGCGTGTGAAATATGATTCCCGGTTCTTGTGTGATTTTGCCTGATTTGCGTAATCACATTTATTAGCGGCCACAATCTTAACAACATAAGATATGCAGATGGCGCGGTGTTGATAGCAGAGACAGAAAAAAAGCTACAGGAACTCATATAGAATGTAGTGAAGGAAGGCTAGAAGAAAGGACTAATTGTATGAAGACAGAACCCATGGCTGTTAGCAATAGGAACAGCACTGTATGTAATTTACATATTACAGATACCAAAATCAAGCAAGTACAACAATTTAAATATATGGGAAAGGATATAAACAGAGGATGTAGAATATGACAATGAAATCCGAAAGTGCATTGAGATAGCGAAAGATTACTTCCGAAAACTAAGCAAAGTATTAAGAAACAAGAAAAATTAGTGAAAGTTGCCTTCCAAAACTAAGCAAAATATTAAGAAACAAGAATATTTAGCGAAAGAAGCCTTCGAAAAACGAAGCAAATCGTTAAGAAACAAGAAAATTTAGCGAAAGATGCTTCCAAAAACTAAGCAAATATTAATAAACAAGAAAATTTAGTGAAATATGCCTTCCAAAAGCTAAGCAAATTATTAATAAACAAGAAAATTTAATGACAGATTTCTTCTGAAAACTAAGCAAAGTATTAAGAAACTGGAAATTTACTGAAAGATGCCTTTCAAAAACGAAGCAATGTATTAAGAAACAAGAAAATTTAGTGAAAGATTCTTTCGAAAACCTAAGCAAAGTATTAAGAAACAAGATAAAGTTGTGAAAGGTGTCTTCCAAAACTAAGCAAAGTATTAAGAAACAAGAAAATTTAGTGAATGCTGCTTCCAAAAACTACGCAAAGTATTAATAAACAAGAAAATTTAGTGAAATATACCTTCCAAAAACGAAGCAAAGTATTAAGAAACAAGAAAATATAGTGAAAGATTCCTTCTGAAAATCAAGCAAATATTAAGAAACAGGAAATTTAGTGAAAGATGCCTTCCAAAAACGAAGCAAAGTATTAAGAAACAAGAAAATTTTGTTAGAAACAAAGACAAGAGTGCTGAACAGTTATAACAGTCGTCCTATATGGCAGTGAATGCTGGATAATCTTTTCGGAGATGAAGAAGAGACTTGAAGCAAAAGAAATCTGATTCTACAGATGAATGTTGAGAATATCAAGTAAGCAACGACAAAGTTTTAGAGAAAATGGAAACAAAAAGCAAACTTATACTTTACATAAGAAAGAAGTAGTTAAAATTTCTAAGGCAGCCAATGAGGAAAGCAGGCTCGGAAAATTTGACTCTCACAAGGCATATTGAAGGCAAGCGGGACAGAGAAAAACACCGCATAGCGAGCTTCTGTTAAGCGTCGGCAGAACAGGATTTAGAAGAGACAGCAAACAGACAAAATGTACTAAGAGTTACAAAGGACAGGAAATCGTGGAGAGCCATGATTGCCAACGAGTCATCACAAAGGAACTGCTTTTGTCCCTGCTTTCTTCTACCGATACCTTTTCAGCTGTTTCTTTCATGATTTCTTGCATCAAGTCTCTGCTCTTGCCCGGATTCACTTCTATTAATTCTCATCTAATCTCTGTTGATACACTGGGAACAAAATTATATCACCTCTGAGCATTCGTAGTTTCAAATGACGCTGATGTCCGTACGGAATTCAAATATTCCTGGTTTATTGACTCAAAGCCTAAAAGGACAGAGGACAGTTACTATATTGAAGACAGAGTAGCGAATCTTACTTAACTTCCACCTACCCACCCCCAAGACCATTCTGCAATGTTAAATCCTGCCCGTGTCTCTTGGGTTCTACAGCTAATTGCCAAAATTGCATTACCTCTTACATCATGCATTAGTCATCCAGTAATATGTCCATTTCCACAAGTGTGGAAGAGTGAAACTATCGATGGTATCTCTAATACTTTAGTACTTCAGATAGATAGATAGATAGATAGATAGATAGATAGATAGATAGATAGATAGATATGAATAGAATGAGATAGATAGATAGATACATACATACATACATACATACATACATACATACATATGAATAGAATGAGATAGATAGATAGATAGATATGAATAGAATGAGATAGATAGATAGATAGATACATACATACATACATACATATGAATAGAATGAGATAGATAGATAGATAGATAGATAGATAGATAGATAGATAGATAGATAGATATGAATAGAATGAGATAGATAGATGAATGAATACATACATACATACATACATACATATGAATAGAATGAGATAGATAGATAGATGAATGGTTAGATAGATGAATATGAATAGAATGAGATAGATGGATACATACATACATACATACATATGAATAGAATGAGATAGATAGATGGATAGATAGATGGATGAATATGAATAGAATGAGATAGATAGATAGATAGATACATACATACATACATACATACATATGAATAGAATGAGATAGATAGATAGATAGATAGATAGATGGATGGATGAATAGAATGAGATAGATAGATAGATACATACATACATACATACATACATGGAATAGAATGGGATGGTTAGATGGATGGATGGATGGATGGATAGATACATACATACATACATACATATGAATAGAATGGGATAGATAGATGGATAGATGGATGGATAGATAGATAGATGGATGGATGGATGATATGAATATAATGAGATAGATGGATAGATACATACATACATACATATGAATAGAATGAGATAGATAGATAGATATGAATAGAATGAGATGATGGATAGATACATACATACATACATATGAATAGAATGAGATAGATAGATAGATAGATAGATAGATATGAATAGAATGAGATAGATAGATAGATACATACATACATACATATGAATAGAATGAGATAGTTAGATAGATAGATAGATAGATACATACATACATACATACATACATATGAATAGAATGAGATAGATAGATAGATAGATAGATAGATAGATAGATATGAATAGAATGAGATAGATAGATAGATACATACATACATACATATGAATAGAATGAGATAGATAGATAGATAGATAGATATGAATAGAATGAGATAGATAGATAGATACATACATACATACATATGAATAGAATGAGATAGTTAGATAGATAGATAGATAGATAGATATGAATAGAATGAGATAGATAGATAGATACATACATACATACATATGAATAGAATGAGATAGATAGATAGATAGATAGATAGATAGATAGATAGATATGAATAGAATGAGATAGATAGATAGATGCATACATACATACATATGAATAGAATGAGATAGATAGATAGATAGATAGATAGATAGATAGATAGATAGATAGCAAGAGACGGAGATAGAGCCAGAGAGACATACAAATATGCAACACTAATATAGATAGATAGATAGATAGATAGATAGATAGATAGATAGATTCAGAAGACTGAAATCGATATAAAAAGATAAGATAGATAGATAGATAGATATCAAGAGACGGAGATAGAGTCAGAGAGACATACAAATATGCAACACTAATATAGACATAGATAGATAGATAGATAGATAGATAGATAGATAGATAGATAGATAGATAGATATAAAGACTGAGATAGGTAGATATCAATAGACTTACATAGAGAAACATTTAAACATGAAAGATTAATATAGATAGATCAATAGATCGATAGATAGATATTGAATAAACCAAGATAGATAGATAGACAGATATGAAGGAACTATAGACAGTCAAACAATACACTAAAACAAATAGATAGATAGATAGATAGATAGATAGATAGATAGATAGATATCAATAGACTTAGATGGAGAATCCTTCAACCATGGAACACTAAGATAGATAGATAGATAGATAGATAGATAGATAGATAATCAAGAGACTTAGATAGAGACATACAAACATGAAACACTAAAATACATGAATAATAAATAAATATATATATATATATATATATATATATAGATAGATAGATAGATAGATAGATAGATACAAACATGAAACACTAAGATAGCTAGACAGATAGATAGTAAGAAAGTGACTGCGATATATTGATAGGCTTAGAGACAGACAATCATTAAGACACTTGTTATAAACCGTCAAGCTTTGTTCCTTAAGAATACAAAAAAAAGAAATAAGGATAGTGCAACAGACATTGGCACCGAATGCCAAATTGGCGAGCCGAGTTCAAATTCCAGATTAGTCTGTTGCATTAGTCTTTCGCACTAATGAAACTCTTAGGATAGACATGAGTTCATTTTTTTTCTCCTCCCATCTATGGTAAATTTAATTCTCGACCTTTGGGAGACAACCAGCCTAGGAGAAGGAAAACACTGGTTTCGAAACCGTTGAGAAGGAACCACTCCAATACCCCTCCAAAGAAGGCGTGGCAATTTACAGAAAATAAAAATAAGAATCAGTAGAGATAGTTTGGTTTATTTTGTTTTACGGCATATCAACACCTCAATGGGTTATTTAATGCCGACAACATTTTTAGGATAGATTCGTATGAATAGAATATGAATTCTTTGGTTTAGATTGGTTTGGTTTATTTTGTTTTACAGCATATTAACCTTAATGGGTTATTTAATGACTACAACATTTCGAGGATAGATTCGTATGAATAGAATATGTATTCTTTGGTTTGGATTGTTTTTTGTGTGTGTGTGTGTGTGTGTAACGGCATATCAACCTCAATGGGTTATTTAATGCCGACAACATTTTTAGGATAGATTCGTATGAATAGAATATGTATTCTTTGGTTTAGATTGGTTTGGTTTATTTTGTTTTACAGCATATCAACCTCACTGGGTTATTTAATACCAATAAAAAAAAATTTATTGCTGGTAATATTTTGTTTTGTCAAAAATCTGTTTCTAGTAATATTTTTCCCTCAAAATTGTATTGCTAGTAATAATTTTTTTCAAAAAAGTATTGCTGGTAATAGTTAAGTATTTGCCCATACCTGAGACCCTAACAGGTGCTACCACCCCGGGTCAGTAAGAGGTGAGTAAGTAAGAGGTGGTTCCACGCTCCTCAAAAACTCCTGATCAGAGGCCTTGCTGCTGGATGTAGTTTAACGTCTTACCCAGGACAGATCAGGAGAGTCATGTTCATCTTATCCCTGAAGAGAGATGGCATTAAAAATATTTTCCCTGTTAATATTTTAATATTTAATCGCAGCATTTTTACTTTATTGTCATCTTTTGTGTATAAAATATTAATTACATGGTAACATATTTTCAAATTAACTTTGATTCGTTGGTAGATATATAGGTCTATATCGTGAGGATTGGTTCTTTTTTACCTTACATGGTTTTATATTTGGTAATTTGAAACACTTATGACTGACAGAGACATCTCTTCCAGCCTGCCTCCTTTTAGCAATTGTGAAAAAAGCGTTAACAAAACAATTGCCAAGAGAGCGAATTGCATCAAAAATTGGTTTCATGCCTTGGAATTAAAGAGATATCACCGACTGCAGCAAGATTTCCGTTATGTCCCTGCCGATATTCAGTGCCGCAACACGCAACTTTGATCCATCAGCACGTAAATATATATATATATATATATATATATATATATATATAAACATACAATATAATAACTTGTTTAATCCATAGCCCAATCATCAGATTCATGGTTTGAATAATTACCTAAAAACAAGCATACAATATAATACCTTTCATAATCCATAGCCCAAATAAATAGTTTAAATACCCTACAAAAAAGATAACCCTTTATGAAGTCGTCAAAAAACAAACGTTACGGCAGTTTTTTTATATGCAAAAATCCCTTTCATAAAAAATAAAATAAAAAAATAAATAAATCTCCATAGACAGGCATACCAGACTAGGGTTAATACTTCTTCCGTTTCAAATTTAGACACCTCCACCTTTCCCTGACTTGACATCTATGAAAGTAACTCTATATTGATACTTATTATTAACACCCAACACTCGCCTACCCAATTTAAACAATTCACCCTAGCTGTTACCATGGAAATTTTGATTTCAATTTTTAAAACACGTAAATTTCAGAAATACGTTATTTCAAAAAAAATTCGCTTGAAGATGGAACAGAGCTTACTTTAACTCAATTTAATTCAAATAATTATATTGAAGTTTTCGGCTCTTGTTTTGAAACATGAGACTTCTTATGTCGCGAGTTGGAATCATATTTTTTAAATAAATAATTATATATATATATCTTTATATATATATATATATATATATATATATATATATATATATATATATACGTTTGAAAATGACGTGCAAGCACGGGCTACTTCTCGTGGAAAGTGACAGTATTTTTAATACTTCTCTTTGCAGTCATTTTGGGAGGTCTGTGAGTTTTTCTTCTTTCCAGAATGTCGATTGGAGCGCTTTCAATCTCTCACCAAAAATTCCACGCGTTTTTAGACCAACTTCCCCCTAACACCCCCGCCTATTTCTTTCACACTTTAGCCACGCAACGTTTTGCCATTTTCCCGCGCAACGTCACAAAGTGGCCCCTAAAGGAGGCGATATACGAGTCGAGAGGCGCGCTTGGATAGCAGCAGGCAACGAGACCACTCACCGGCCTTTTCCTTCACGATCTACCGAAATATTTAGAGCCCCCAGGCTGACAATTCGCTAAAGGTAATTATTCGCTCTGAACATTGCAGCGTCTGAGTTTTCAACTTTTCCAATTTTTTTTTTATCCTCGGACTTCAAATTAACATCTTTGCAGTCTTTCTCTAACTCTTCTCTCTCTTCATTCAATTCCTGATTCCCTCATTTCTTTTTTTATCCTTTCATTTTTTTCGGCTTCTTTTCTCAACATTTCTTTTGTCTTCTTACTTAATCATTCAAAGTTCTCTGTATCTCAGCCACTGTAGTTTTTTTGTTTGAAAAAAAAATAGAGAGAAAAATATGGTGACCCTCCTCCACAAAAATAACAAAAAAAAACCGAAAAGGACAAATGATCACGACGCCCTAAACGTACGCACATCCGCGCAGACGGGAGTACGCGGACGAACGCACATTAACAGAGACGGTTACATGGCTGCACGCGCTCAAACGCACACACGAACACACAAAAATACAGGAAAAAAATTACAGCAATATCAGAAGTATATAAAAAGTAAAACAATCGAAAAAATATAAGCAGTAAGTTGCTAATAGCCCCTGAAGAGTGAACGGAGAGGTCCGCCTACAAAACTTTGATGTCGGGATCATATATATATATATATATGTATTTCACCCCAAGCAAGGCGGGAAGCCACTAGCACGCAAGGGGTTACAGAGGAATTGGAGCGAGAGCAGATAGGAGTGATAGAGGAAATGATGGGGAGAAGGATAGATCAAGGCGAGATGTCGATTGGCATTTCATTTGAATAATTGGAGACTACAGCTATCAGGGAAACAGGAAATGGGAATGGAGTTCCACTGGCGAGAGGTGCGAGATATGAAGCTATTGGAGTAGAAGAGACAGCTACATTTAACAGTTTCAACAGTGAAAGGGTGAGAGCGGGATGCCAGCCTCGTAGGACGCTTGAATTCATGGAGTCTTGGAACCAGAGAAAGTAGCTCATCGGAGCAATTATCATGAAAGTATATGTAAAAAAGACAGAGAGAGGCGACGGCATGTCTGTGAGAAAGCGACTGCAGACGAAATGCCAGATCCGGGCCAATTACATTGCATATCCATCTCTGGATCTTATCAAGAACCCCGAGGCAAACAGTAGGCGCTCCAACTAATAGCTGAGTCCAACATAGGAAAGTCAACATTGTATGATATAACATCTTCCAAAGAAACTATTCACCAGCATTCACACTGTCACAATGAACAAGGAAATAAAAAAAATGATTGTGATAAAACTCGGACTAATATTGAAAAAGCTATTGAAAACGTTGTTAGTTTTATGGAAAGAAAACCAGCAATTGGCTATGACGATTGCAATAACTCATGCAGAATTAAAAAGTGACTTTCGTTTAAAAAAATTCAAGAACAAATCAAAAGGAAATGCCGAAAAAGTTGACATTAGAAGAGAAAGAATCATGCAACAGCAAATAAAAAATTCTTGTTACATTATTTCTTTTGCATACGACGCATACTTAATTTAATGAATTTTCATTATATAATTTATTTCTTTTTCTTTAAAATCAATTCCGTTATATTTCACTCAACATTAGCTTGTTTTGTTTACTATAAAAGATTGAAAATAAATGTTAAACCTGATTTCAGTTCTTTTAATTCAATCTAAATATAACCCCTCATATCCAGACTTTGTAACCAATTCCTCATATCCGAAAGGCCTTCTCAGTCCGGTTATCAGGGGTTCTTCTGTATAATCCCTCATATCCAGACTTTGTAAGCAATCCTCATATCCGAAAGGCCTTCTCAGTCCGGTTATCAGAGGTTTCTTCTCTATAACCCCAAATATCCGGACTTTGTAACCAATTCCTCATATCCGAAAGTCCTTCTCAGTCTGATTATCAGGGGTTCTTCTGTAAAACCCCTGATATCCAGACTTTGTAAACAATTCTTCATATCCG
>CAHIKZ030000242.1:3017500-3035000 GCA_903632075.3 Acanthosepion pharaonis | reverse complement strand
TTTCGCTCAATCACAGCTCTTCAGACTGGATAGACGTCCGATTGCTTCAAGCTGAGATCGACATCCAACCGATTTGGCATCAGTCCTATGATTCTACCCCTAGTCTATCGTCGCATGGCAGAGTGCAAGGGGAAATTTTAACGTTTTCTATGCCAAATACGCCAATGGCTCGGAGAGCTCAATTCAGCTGAAGAGCAATGCATTAATAGCAGTAGGAGACACTGTTTTTAAAATTACCATTTTCTTAACAATGCTATTGGACTCTCCTATCTTTTTGACGTATGAGGCTCAAGCATCTCATTTCTTAGAACCAACAGCCAGTATACCCGCACTATCATTTGATTATAGTGTTGATGTCTTGTAGCAGACCCAACCACACTTTTTGGAATGGCCGAATACAGAGAACAAGTGCATAGTATGCCACAAGATCTACAAAAAAAAAATCTTCCGCTGGTTTTGAATTCAGGGTTTTCCTTCTCCTAGACCGGTCTGTGCTGTCTGTCCTGCTATTTTACCCATAGCTGGGGGAGAAGACATGGATTCATACCTTTCCCAAGACTATTAAGACGTTTTTATTTTATAATAAAGCAGATTTCCTGGTAAATGGTGTTTCTGTTTGGCAAAAACAAATTGATGATTTAAATTCTCCAAGATGTCGGGATTTAACTAGCATAAATTCGGAGACTCTGGAATTTTAATTTATCGAAATTTCATAAAATTAACTGAGTGCAACAGATGTAAAAAAAAAAAAAATGGTTTTACTAAGATTAACAAAGAATGTTTCAAAAATAATTTTATTCGTTTGTGCATAATTTCTGAAAATTTCATTAAATTCCGATAATTATTTTATTTTTGTAAGAATTTTCAAAACAATGTGTTTTTATCGCAAAAAAGACGTTAAATTTCCTAATGCTAATCATTGGCCGACCTGCTGACACGAGAAAAACAAGATGTTTAATCATAATTTCGAATATGCCAGACAGTATTATAAAATTTAATAAAATAATAATAAAAAAAACAAACCTTTCCTCTTAATAATAACATTTTGACGTTGAAATATTGTTTTTATCAAGTTTGGTCATTTTTAATCATGCTATGCTCTTTATTATAAATTTTTAGAGGTACCTATATATACATATTCGTCGTCGGCATCCATCCGTCTCAAGAGACGATGGAGCAGCGCGGTGCACTACGAGCCTGGGCAGAATATATGGAGAACTAGGGCTGCCCGAACGTCTATTTCCCCCTCTCGGAGTCCAAAGGAGAGGATAAACCAATACAGTTTGGTATCAGGTGCGGCTGCAGGGGTTGCTGGAAGGCAGCACAAAGTGCCGTCCATCCGCCTTCGGAGCTCCACTCTGGGTTTGAATTGAGAGTTGTCCTTCTCCTAGACCAGTTGCCATCCAAGGCTAGAGAACCCAGTCTGTCCTGCTATTTACCCATAGCTAGAGGGAGAAGAAGAGGATACACACCTTTCCCAAGGCTATTCGCACGTAAGTGAATGTAATGGAATTCGAACTAGGCTCTCCGATTCCAAGTCGCTATCTATTACTCCACCGTGCCTCCTGCTATATATATATATATATATATATATATATATAGATAGATAGATAGATAGATAGATAGATATTGTTTCTATATCTTCTGCGTAGGTATCCAAGAGTTGTCATCCAGCAAATCAATCATTCTGTTTGTATATCACCAACGAATATCTTTTGAGAAAATGTTGGTTGAAAGGATCCTAAAAGGTATTAAAAAAATGACGCTTATTTTGTTCCTTTGTTTTATTTCTGTAGGTACAAGTCCTTGTGCCTATATATATATATATATGAGCACATGTGCAGAATATCGTATATATATATATATATATATATATATATATATATATATATATATATATATATATATATACATGTGTGTGTTGTGTGTGTGAGAGAGAGAGAGATTAGAATGTCACAGATGTATGTTCAATGCCGTATATATATATATATATATATATATATATATATATATATATATATATATATATATATATATATATATATATACGATATTCTGCACATGTGCTCATACATACACGTACAGGTGTACACATAAACATACACACCGATACACACGCGTGCGCGCGCACACACACACACACACACACACACAAAGAAAAACAACTTAACGCCAAAAAAAAACGCGTAGAAATTATTCTGTTCACCTAATATAGAAATAACGAAAATGAGAAAATCGGCAGACAACTGCTGATATCTCATGACGAGTGGACCGAACGATTGCAAAAAGATTCGTATATGAAACTCTGGAGTCGGGATGATGAATATAACATCAATCAGCTAAGTAACAAATTTTATACATATATATATATATATATATATTCGATTCTCCCGTCAAGCAGTTCACTTCCAAGGAACCGACAGCCCGACACCAGCACATGATGTTTAATTATAGAAGTGATGGCTTAGTGCAGAAACATCCACACTTTTGAAGGGCCGAATACAGAGACTTAGTGCACTACCAGGTCCCCAATATATATATATATATATATATATATATATATATATATATATATATATATATATATATGTAATAAGTATTTAAATTGAAATCTTCCTATTAAAGAAACCGTTACAGCTTTTGAGCCGTCTGGCCTTCATCAGGTACTTGTCAGTCTGGGTAACCTTCAGTGAATTTCGAACAGTAGCCGTTTTTGTAATCTACAGCTTTATTGCACTGACCCTGTCTAGTGATATCCCGTTACTTCCTAAGTATGTTTCGAGGAACGGCTTGTGATGACACATCTAAAATGAGACCTGATTATATAAACATATGTATAGAATTCCCTATCTTCCTGTTGAGTGTCACTTGATCCCGAATTTTTTTACTTATTTCTAGAAAGTCAGCGGGTGCTTTTGAACTCTCACAATTTTACTGTTAGTTATCATTAAACTGCCGACAGTCCAGGCCCAGATTAAATTATATATAGTCGACCCATTGTTTCACACAGAAATTCACATCCCCCTCCTTGGCAGCTTGTCTTACATGGATGCCGCCGTAAACAATTAAGTGCTTTATCTCATTCCACATCATCTGACTTCCGGATCTGGTTCTACGCTATATTTTTTGTTTACGAACCTAAGTTAGTTTGCGATTCTAAATTTTGAACGAATTATAGCTTAATAAATAAAAATCAAAACTATTTTTATTTTTTTTATTCATGCCTTCATCAGTAGCTCAATAAAACTATGTAAAAATACCCATTGAACAATATTAAAAATGATTAAAATACTAAATATTTAAAAAAAAAGATCTTCATTAAATAATTTTTCAGTTACATAAAATCGCTTTAAAAGAAAAAAAAATGATTTTACATCTAAAATAAATATCTGCATACTAAACGTCGTTTTAATAAATTCAAATCTATAAAAATATTTTGAAAAAAATCAAATACACACTAATCTCCTAAAACTCTTTACACAAAGCCGCTTAAAAGAAGACTCTAATCTTTAACATCTCATTATGGATTTGTCCTCTCTCAAAACGGACTTCTTGCCTTGAGCGTCTATTGGGATCCGATCCATCGCTAAAGATTCTAGAAAAATGGCCGTTTCATTGTACCGCTCTAGTAAGTATCTGACCCACCCCCTGCTATACTCTATGTTTACAAGAGCCAGATCAGAAATGATGTGGCCATATCTGAGCTGGAACTACGCAGTCCAAATTTACCTATCTTGATCAAATGGGTACAGAATTATCTACGCGGCCTTGTGAGTGATGGATTATTTTGCATAGAAAGTGTTCTGACGAGTTACCCATCCGTCCCTGCATTTTGCACCTGGGTCCCGCCATATCATGTACACAAGGATGAAACATCCTCATTCATTTCGTAATCGTACACTCGGACAGCTTCTTCCCAAGAACGGCAACCATGCGGAACAGACTCCTGGCAGGATTTTTCCCAATCGCTAAAATCTCGACATCTGCAAGTCTAGGGTTAACTGTTATCTTTTCCTTTCATATTCCTATAGTAAGAAGTAAGTTCCATTTGGACAGCTTCTCCTTAAGAAATGCTGCTTTGTGGAACAGACTCCTGGCGGGATGTTTTCCCAATTACTACAATCTTGTCCTCTTCAATCTGTCTACCCAATTTCACTCGGGAGGCTTGGTATGGTTTGCAGGTACTTTTCCAATGTGCTGTACTCCGGTATTGACCACCGATACCTTAAAAAGACATCTGACACATCGATCATGGTGAGAATCGAATCCAGGTTTCACAGACAGTAAAATAAAAGTTCTAACCACTTGGACACATGCATACATATCTACTTACATACAGGAAGCCAGCCAGCCAGCAAAAAGGATGTTGAATATATAATGGGATTTCTTTTTTTTATTTCATGAATTATTTACCACGTTACAATCCATTTCTCGTTACTCTATCATTATTTCCATAAATACATTCCATGGTTCCACCAGCCTTGGACTTAGCAGCCGTGACCCGCCATGGCATGCACACCACTCCTTTCGCATTTCTTTAATAAGAAGTAAGTTCCATTCAGACAGCTTCTTCCCAAGATCTGCAGCTTTGTGGAACAGACTCCCGATAGGATGTTTTCCCAATCACTACAATCTTGACCTTTTCAAGTCTAGGGTTAACCGCTATCTTTTCCTTTTGTATTCCTATAGTAAAAAGAAAGTTACATTCGGTCAGCTTGTTCTCAAGAATTGCTGCTTTGTGGAACAGACACCCGGCATGACCTGGACGTAAATTTACACTTTTTAATCATTTTCGTCTTAGTGAATTGTTTTTTCATTTAATTTCAATAGCATTTTTATGTCAAAATTGCTGTGAGAAACTAATTTTTTAAATGTATTTTATTTAAACTTGAGGTTTCTCCAATATATTCTTTCTGGCAGTCCTTACAGCTGATAGAGTAAATTCCTCTTTCAAGTTTTGATTTGTTTTGTTTTGTATTGATTTAGTCTTTTATTGTTTTAGATGCAGTTTTGACAGGTTTTATGTTGTGTTTAGATAAATTCTTTTCAATTGTAGTTGTGATATAGTTGTGAGCAGAACAATATATTTTTTAAGTCGTTTTGTTTGTCAGGAAGGGCCGCTTTTCTATTTTGGAATATTTTAGGTGCCTTTTCTTTCGCATTAAATATGAAATAGGCTAATAGAGGGTCTTGAAAGTGTTTTCAATGTATTTATCCTCTTATTTAAATACTGCAAATTCCGAGTGCTCTTAAGTAGAATCTAATGATTATTCCGGATTTTATTTTGTTGCTATGGTGAGAATAGAAATTTATGAGATCATTTTTATTTGTGGAATTTTGATGGACACTAAGTTTTAAGATGCTTTCAACGTGGTGCAAATGATATTTTGGAAAGGTAAAGAATTGTTTTCTTCCATTTCGTATGTAAATTCTATTGTATGTTCAACTTTCTTTAATTTATCTACAAGATCAGGTCAGTCAGTGTCATGGGGCTATAATCATAAAGCATCAACAATATATCGGAAGTAAGTTGATTGTTTAGGTATAAAGTTTTGGAATTCGAGAATTTCTTAGAAAATCCATGGCATCCCTCCACTGGGAGGCGATTCCATTGGTAATCCATTTTTTTTGTTTGTTTTTAAAATACCTTATTAAATGCGAAACAGCATCGGTTGGTGATAAGACGGCAGACTTTTTTTTTGTTATTTTGGGAGGGAAAGGTTTGTCTTTGATTGTGTTGACGCTGGGGTAAAGGGAATATCTAGACTGGCCATCCGTTTGTCAGTCATGTTTGTTTCCCTGTCTGTAGTAAAGTTCTTTCGTTGTTTGTATATATATATATATATATATATATATATATATATATATATATATATGTGTGTGTGTGTGTGTGTGTGTGTGTGTGTGTGCGTGCGTTTTCCATTAAGACACTCACGGACTTCTCTTATAGTTATAATATAACCCTACCACAAACACTATTGAACCTACTGTCCAACTATTTTTGGTTCACCCGTGTGTGTGTATATATATATATATTTAAATAGGTTAGAAACGGTACAAAAGCGTATTAAGGCATTAAAAACTAGAAATGTTGTATTGCAGGCCATGATAAGTTTAAAATAAAACACACACCAGTCGACCGGTTTCGTCCCCTCTCGTCAGAACTGTTAACGGAATTGAGACCGTCTGGTTCTATTCGTCCCCGTCTATATGGATTACCTAAGATTCATAAGGAGGGTGTCCCGTTGAGACCCATATTATCGATGATTGGGTCTTCACAGCATAAAGTCGCAAAGTGGCTTGCTATAATGCTGCAACCAGTGTTGCAGCATTACAGTTCCTTTTGTATTAAAGATTCATTTTCTTTTTCCAAATTCATTCGGAATTGTGATGCCACTGATGGATTTATGTGTTCCTTTGACATCTGTAGCCTCTTCACTTGTGTTCCTTTATCGGAGACTATTGATATTTGCAGCGATATGTTATATCGCAGTGATTTGACTCCTCCGAATATACCTGAAGAAGTGTTCGTTGAACTCATGAAATTTGCCACTATGTTTGTCGATTTCAGTTTCGACAATATCATGTATCGTCAGATCGATGGTGTAGCGATGGGTTCCCCCTTTGGGTCCTGTTTTGGCAAATATTTTTGTGGGTTTTTTGAAGAAAGCCTTTTGTTAAGTTCTTCCCCGACCCAAGGTTTACTTTCGGTATGTTGATGACACTTTTGTGTGTTCAGCCATGAATCGGAAGTGGATCAATTTTTTTTCCCTACTCAATGGTGTTCATCCTGCCCTTAAATTTACAGTAGATAAGGAGGTCAATGGTTCATTGCCCTTTTTAGATGTTCTTGTTCAAAGAACTCCTTCCTTGTTTATTACCTCTGTGTACAGGAAGTCTACTTTTACAGGACTATATACCCGTTGGGACTCCTTTTGTCCTAAACAACAAAAGATTAATTTGATTAGGACCCTGACACAGGGCGTTAATGATCTGTTCGGATGACACCTTGAAACATGAAATCAGTTGTTTAACTGAGATCTTTGTGAACAATGGTTATCCGTTGAACATTGTTCAATCGGTTATTCGAGATGAGACCGCTAGGTTCAACAAAATCAAACCTGCTTCAGTTGGTAAATGTCCGGTCTATCTTCGTTTACCGTGGTTGGGTAGGATTAGTGAATCCTTCGCCAAGCGTATTTCATGTAGTTCACGTGAGTGTTATTTTGCAGCGAACGTTCGTGTTGTTTTTCAAACTAGGTCTGTACTTCCATCTATGTGTAAAGATGTTCTACCCCCCACCATATTAACTCTGTTATTTACTATTTCAAATGTAGTTGTGGATGCGACTACATAGGTAGAACGACACAGCGGTTGGACGTGAAATTAAACAACACGTACCTGCGATAATACTAAACAAAAAATTTTCTTTGGGCGATACCATTCGTAACACTTATGGGTCTTCGATTGCGGATCATTTTATAAAGAATCCAACTTGTGCGATGGATTTCAGTGTGAACTGGTTTTCCGTCTTGGCCAGTTCGCACTCACTTTTCCATCTCAAGGTGTTGGAATCGCTTTACATCAGGTCCAAGCAGCCTTCTCTTTGCAAACAAAGAGATTGTTTGCTTGGACTTGCTGTTCTGCGCTTCTAGCAGCTTGGTTGGTATAATTTTATCTTTCCTTCCTTCCCTGTCCATTCATTCATGTCACCCATGACAGACTTTTTTCTTTTTTTTCTCATAATCTAAATTCCCCGTTAACAGTTCTGACGAGAGGGACGAAACCGGTCGACTGGTGTGTGTTTTATTTTAAACTTATCATGGCCTGCAATAAAACATTTCTAGTTTTAATGCCTTAATATATATATATATATATATATATATATATATACGTGTGTGTGTGTGTGTGTGTGTGTGTGTGTGTATTTATGTGTGTGTATATGTGTGCGCGCGTGCGTGTGAGTGAGTGTGTGTTAGGACGTTGGTGTTGCAATGTGATTTTATACTTAGACTGGCTATGAATTTATCATTTGTATTTCTTTTCCTTAATTTTCCACTAGTTTGCCGGGATTTATTATATGTGATGGACTGATATATATATATATATATATATATATATATATCGGGACGTTGGTGTTGTAAAGTGATTTTATATCTAGACTGGTCATAAGTTTGTCATTTGTATTTCTTTCCCTTACTTTTCCCACTCGTTTGCCTGAATTTATTATATTAGATACACTGACTGTTCCAAGGAGAGGGATTAGAATTTTTGTCATGCCTTTCGACAGTTTATGGTGAGCCCTGTCTATTCCTAAAATAATTGGGTTCATCGGGTTGCCTGTTTTGTGCGTTTTAGGGAGACCATAAAGTTTGTGTACTCTCGGATGACATTCTATTAGTCTCTACCATAATTCCTCTTCTTTTTTCTTTTTTCTTTTTTCTTTTTTTATTTCGAATCGTCTTCGTGTTTCAGTAATTATTTTGTGTTCGTTTATTTTATTTTTTCACATATGTCGGTATCGTTGAAAAGGGAATTGATTTTATAATCGTATGAGTTCTTATTCATGATGACAATTCCACGTCACTTGTCTTTGAGAGTGATGTAGATTTCTTTATTTTTGTCTTGATTACTTAGCGTATTTAAGTGTCTCTATGGTAAAGTTCTTTCGCTGTTTGCATATATATATATATATAATGATTGACACTTGACTTGAAGAGTTTAAGATTGTAGTGTAGAGGGTTATTGTTAAGATGGTTATGATGAATGAGGTGTGTGATATGAATGAAAGAGGAGGGGGTAGGAATTGAAGAATATGAGGATAAGGAGGATAGATATTGATTGACCCTTGACTCAAATAGGTTAATATTGTAGTGTAGAGGGTTACTGTTAAGATGGTTATGATGAATAAGGTGTGTGATAGGAATGAAAGTGGAGGGGGTAGGAAGGGAAGATTATGAGGATAAGGAGGATAGATATTGATTGACCATTTTCTTGGAGAGATTAATATTGTAGTTTTTAAAGAAACATCCGCATTGGAATTTGTTTCAGAAGAAAACAATTCTTTGGAAATGTTTGAATAGAACTTTCTTTTTGCATTTGGAATATGGAAGAACTGTCTGCGATTCGATTCCTAGTGGAATAGTCTTTAGGGTATCGCTGAGTAGTAAGTGGATTGTTTTCATCGTATGAGTTCTTATGAAGACAATTCCACCTCCCTTATCAAAGAGTGTAATGTGGATTTCTTTATTTTTGGCTAGGTTCCTTAATGCATTTAAATGTTTCTATGATAATAGTCTTTCATTTTTGCTTTCTATTGTGTCAGTGATTATTCCTTGAATGAAGACTTTGGTGAATTCTGTGTCAATTTGATTATGATTTCCCACTATTGTGTCGGCTACTTTACGACTACCAGAATTTGAAACCAGAGTTGAGGGCTTCGAGTTGGATGTTGGCTAACCTTATATCCGACAGATTCCCTATTGGATCATGTCTTCTAATATATTTCCACTTGCTATTAGTAAATAATTACTAATCTGATTAAAAGAGAAAGCAATTCACTAAGACAAAATTGGGCTTTGATCGCAAGATCATCCATAGTAAATCTGCGTCCATTTTCTTACAACGTCTTACCATTATTAGCAGATCTTCTATTATCACTGTGGAGGGCATTTAATAACAAAAATGATGGGAAAAAAATAGAAGCTAAATGAAATCGGCGAGATTATAGTGATTTTCCAAGCGTAGCTTAGATGTGGCGAACTTAGTCTGATGAAGTCCTAAAATGTCTCTGTGGTAAGGGTCTTTCATTGTTGGGTTTTTATTGTGTCAGAGGAGGACAAGATTGTAATGATTAGGAAAACATCCCGCCGGGAGTCTGTTCCACAAAGCAGCGTTTCTTAAGGAGAAGCTGTCCAAATGGAACTTACTTCTTACTATAGGAATACGAAAGGAAAAGATGACAGTTAACCCTAGACTTGCAGATGCCAAGAATTTGTTCCACAAAACAGCAGTTCTTGGGAAGAAGCTGTCCAAATGGAACTTACTTCTTACTATAGGAATATGAAAGGAAAAGATAACGGTTAACCCTAGGCTTGAAGAGGTCAAGATTGTAGAGATCGGGAAAACATCCTGCCGAGAGTCTGTTCCACAAAGCAGCTGTTCTTGGGAAGAAGATGTCCAAATGGAACTTACTTTTTACTACTGGAATACGAAAGGAAAATATAACGGTTAACCCTTGGCTTGAAGAGGTCAAGATTGTAGTGATCGGGAAAACATCCTGCCGAGAGTCTGTTCCATAAAATAGCAGTTCTTGGAGAGAAGCTGTCCAAATGGAACTTACTTTTTGCTATTAGGTTCCTTAGTGCATTTAAATGTTTCTATGATAATGGTCTTTCATTGTAGGTTTCTATTGTGTCAGTGATTATTCCTTGAATGATGACTTTGGTGAATTCTGTGTCATGTTGTCTATGATTTTTGACTATTGTGTCAACTAGATCTCCTTTACGAATCCCTGTAGGGAATTTCAAACCGAAGCTGAGAGATTCCAGTTCAGTCTAGGATAGCTTTATATCCGACAGATTCTTCATTAGATCTGGTCTTCCAACATATTTCCAATTCCTATTACTACATGGGGTGTTGAGTTATTTTCTTTTTTTTTTTTTTTTTTGTTTCGGTTGTTACTTATTTTTTCTATCGTTTATTGTAAATAACACTTTTCTAACTTTTGTTACGACGTTCGTTTTGCGAAAATGGAGTTCAGAAGAAGAAGAAGAAGAAGAAGAAGAAAATAAAGAAAGAGAAAAAGGAGAAAGAGGACAACAACAACAATAGCAACAACAACAAGAAGATGAAGAACAAGAAAAAAGAGAATAAGAAGAAGAAAAAGATCAAAAGAAGATAGAGAAGGAGAACAAGAAAGAGAACAAGAGGAAGGAGGAATAGTATAAACACAACAATAAGCAGAACAAGTACAAGAAAAAGCGGAGAAGAATGAGAACAAGAAGACGAAGGAGGAGAAGAAAAAGGAGGAGGAGAACAAGGAGGAGGAGAACAAGGAGGAAGAGAACAAGAAGAAGAAAGATGAGAAAAAGGAGGAGGAGAAAGAAGAAGGAGGAGAACAAGGAGGAAGAGAACAAGAAGAAGAAAGATGAGAAAAAGGGGGAGGAGAACGAAGAAGGAGGAGAACAAGGAGGAGGAGAACAAGAAGAAGAAAGATGAGAAAAAGGAGGAGGAGAAAAGAAGAAGGAGGAGAACAAGGAGGAGGAGAACAAGAAGAAGAAAGATGAGAAAAAGGAGGATGAGAAAAAGGAGGAGGAGAACAAGGAGGAGGAGAACAAGAAGGAGGAGAACAAGGAGGAGAAGAACAAGAAGAAGAAAGATGAGAAAAAGGAGGAGGTGAACAAGGAGGAGGAGAACAAGAAGGAGGAGAACAAGGAGGAGGAGGACAAGAAGAAGAAAGATGAGAAAAAGGAGGAGGAGAACGAAGAAGGTCGAGAACAAGGAAGATGAGAACAAGAAAAAGGAGGAGGTGAACAAGGAGGAGGAGAACATGAAGAAGAAGGAGGAGAACAAGGAGGAGGAGAACAAGGAGTAGCAAATAAACCTTTTCTGATTTTGTTACGACGTTCTTTTTGCGAAAATGGAGTTCAGCATTTCTAGCTTTTTTAAATGTTAGTTTTCCCGTTTCTTCCGGCTCCTCAGTAGAGGAATTTAAGAAATTACATGCGTAGATCTGAAATATGTGATGGAATGTCCTTAATTTTGCATCGTAGGTTAAATTTTTCTTCGATGCATTTCATCCGAGGTTTATTTACTAAAATACATATATCATACTTATTAAAAAACCCAGGTTGTGTGTATGTGTGTGTGTGTGTGTGTGTGTGTGTGTGTGTGTGTGTGTGTGTGTGTGTGTGTGTGTGTGTGTGTGTCTGTTCGTTTATATATTGGATCAGATTTCCTACATTTTTCAACCGATTTTAACAAAACTTCACAGGATTACATAAAATTACCTTGCGGTGGTTCTGACAGCGCCAAAAATTGGAAAAACACAATTGTTTTTGCACGAAATCAATTTGAAAACACGATTAAGAGGCATCGGTGTCGCGAGAATGAAAGGTGGACAACTCATGTCGAGTTATACTTATTAAACCCAGGTTGTTTGTGTGTGTGTGTGTGTGTTCGCTTATATATGGGATCGGATTTCCTACCGATTTCAACAAAATTTCACTTTTTTTGGCAGGTAGTGTTTCTTATTGTCTTGCACACTTTTTTCTTTATTTTTACATTCAGAATGCTTTAAAAATTCCATTTACAAGACAATTGTTTATAACAAAATTCTATTCAATCAGTAGACTCATAACGATTGTAAACAATGTTTTTGTTTGAGTTTGGGTTTGACTAAATCGTAAAAAAAAAAAAAAAAAAACTAATTAAGACATGCGTGTCCGTCAACCTTAAACAATAATCTTTGTCAATTTTATTTTTCAGTCTTTATGATGGTCGATACTTGATCTATCTCTTACTGTTACTTCCCTGGGCAAGGCCGGGCTCTACTGCTAGTAATAACTAAAAATATAATTTTTATATATTGCATGGTATTTGTACACATTGCTTAAACATTCAAGCAGGAAACAGGTTGTCACCATTCGGTGTTTAACTCAGTGTCCATTCTTATATTTACAACGGAATTTTCACCGCATATTCTGCATTTGTAAAATTGTAATCAGTGTTTGTTTTGTAAGCGGATGTGTTGAAATTGGCTACAGAATAACCACTGTCCCCTTTATACACAAGAAGTACCCCAAAAAGTGTCTGCCTTGGGGGAATCACACGATTTGATGGGGAGCACTCATAATGCAAGATCTCCAGTAAAAAAAAAAAAAAACTAAAAAAAAAAACTAATTAAGACATGCGTGTCCGTCAACCTTAAACAATAATCTTTGTCAATTTTATTTATCAGTCTTTATGATGGTCGATACTTGATCTATCTCTTACTGTTACATCCCCGGGCAACGCCGGGATTTACTGCTAGTATATATATATATATATATATATATATATATATATATATATATATATATATATGTATATGTATATTTGCATATTTAGGCAGCATGTATATTTGCATATTTAGGCAGCATATGCATGTTTCATTAAAAACGACAGACAAGGTACTACGGTTGGGCTTTTTATTTAATTTTTCTTGTGTTCTGACAAGAGCTTTCTTTTCTGGAAAAAGGGTGTGTAAGAACTGTCCGAATGTTCTATATTTCCAAGCGCTTTCGGCTATACCTTTAGCCATTATCAAGGATGATTCGATTATCAGCTTAGTAGAGTGTGTGTGTTCTGTGTATGTTCAGTGTGTGGTAGTGATGTTTTTAGTTTCCGAATACGGTTAGCACATTGTGGCTTTGTTCATAGTTAATATTGTTAAGAGTTGGCTTTTTCTTTTTTATTATTAGAGCTTCCATTATTTTTAGTCTTTTGTTGCAAGTGGATGCAGTTAATATATTTGTGTTTTCTACTAGTATGTTCCTAATGGTGTCGGGTAAATCTGAGTGTGTGTTTAAATGTGTGTATATATATATATATGTGTGTGTGTGTGAGAGTAAATAATATAGTGAATATTATATACTTTCAAAATCTACCACGATTCTAACTGTAGAAGTCATAACATAATTTACCTCCTAGAATGCACACTATGCCAGAAACAATATGTAGGAAAATCTGAATGGCCCTCTCACTACAGAATTAATAATTATCGCAATCGAATTAAGTTGACTCCCCATGAAAAATTATTACCTGTAGAACAACATTTCCGCCTGGAAAAACACGATTTCAAAACCCATGCCAAATTCACTATAATTGAGAGAATAGAAAAGTTCAGAGCAGATAACATTAGAAAGATTTTAGAGTCCCATGAAAATAAGTGGATACAACGTCTAAAAACTCACTATCCAGCCGGGCTAAACCATAAATTTAACAATATAGATAGTATTCATACATAACCCTACAAATCAAAACCTACCCACATTTCTCACCCACACAAAACAGACATGCTTACGGAGGTGTTGAGACCTCACACTTATACACACACCCACACGAACATACACACTTACACACATCATACACACTCACTCCCTAATGAGCCAAATGATAACACCCCCACAGCAATACACACGCTTACACATATCATATTCACTCACTCCCTAAGAACCAAATAATACACACACAAACACTAAACAGACACACATCCCCTCTCCAGGACCAATAAAACTGTCAAACTGACCAAGGGGATTCAGAGAAGCATAGATCCATCCAGCTCTTATCTCAAATAACAACTTAAAAGAGACTGTTTGACCAACACAAGGAATGTTAAAAGATTCATGTTAAAAAGATAAAAAAAATTTAAAAAAGCAAATGAAAACTACAGACAAAAGTTGATTTTCTCCATCAAGACATTCATTTCTGTAGTTCACTGCTACCAGCAAGCAGAAAGATTTCTTCTCCTGATGATGGCCATTTTGGCCGAAACTGGTCGAGGAATCTAAATGAAATAATAATAATAATAACGAAAGAATATTAATCTACAACCCAGTGTGTCTGAAGATTTTATTTTTTTACTATTTTATTGTTCAATATATATATATATATATATATATATATATATAAATTTTAAATTCCTGGAGACTCTCGTTCGTGCGGCTGTTTAGTCGCATGAACATTAACAAACTTAGACTGATGAAGTCCTAAAAGACGAAAGACTTCATACGAAAGCTTTTTCTACCTTATCATACCCACACACACAGGCACACACACGGACACACACACGGACACACATACACTCATACACAAACAGACACACTTTTTTTTATTTATTATAACCTATTTTTAAAAGAATTTTTGAAGGAAAATAGTATATATATATATATATATATTAAAAATTCCTTGCATCACTTTTCTCTAAGAATAATATATTATTATTATTATTATTATTTCCTGAAAAAATGAAAAAGTGTCAAAATCATATGGCTACATGCTTTAGGCAGAATCTCTATTTATTCGTATACAGAAAATTGCTGTTGTCAAACCGTTTTTATCTTCCTCCCCTTCCTTTCCTTCTTTTTCTTTGATTCTCCTTGTCACTTTCCCTGATTGGACGATCCATTTCTACTTCTCTGGGATTATTAGGTCAACATGTCTGCAAACACACACACACACACACACACACACACACACACATATATATATATATATAAAATATCTTTTCCCTTTCTTATATATATATATCTTTCCCTCCTTCTTCCCCTCTCTCCATCACATTATCCCTATCCTTATCTAAATACATTTCTCTTTTCCTCACTCCCTCCCCCAATTTTAAACCTACATTCTTAAAAATAAGTCATGCTTAAATTATTGTTTTTCTGTCTGGAAAATTTTTATCCGTTTATTTGTATTTGAATATACGGCCTGATGAATTCGAACGGATGTCGGTTCTAACGAAATAAAATATCACTATGATCTCTTAAAGTCTTCGTTTTTATAATAACTATTATTTGCTCTGTTTTTACATTGAGCTCTCTTTGGATTTATATCCTCTTTGGAATTATCAATACGGATTACCAAATAATATCATTATATATATATATAATTATTTGGTAATCCGTATTATTATTATGTATATATATATATATATAGATAGATAGATAGATAGATAGATAGATAGATAGATATTGATAATATTAGTGGTCAATATATATATATATATATATATATATATATATATATATATATATATATATATAAAATTTAAGAGGATAGAATCCAGGTAGAACTCAATGTCCAGGACAGAGTAAAAATATAATATAAAAGTTAAACACTAATATTCCATGGTTAATTTATTACATTGAATCGTAATCGATCCAATTCATCAGACCTACAAATTCAAAATAGAATTTTTAGCTCAGATGAATTGGTTCGTTATTACGATTTCAATGTAATAAATTATAACCATGGAATATTAGTGTTTGAGCATTAAATATTTTACATATATATATATATATATATATATATATATATATATATATATATATATGTGTGTGTGTGTGCGCGTATATGTGTGTGTGTGTGTAAGGGTTATACAATACCAGTTGTTTTCGTGGACGACAGAAAAATGAGAAAATATTTGGGTGGTATGTAAAGTTTTGTACCGTATTAAATTTCAAGTAAATTCTGAAATAATATCGGTTGAAGTGTATGGAAATGTTTAAAAAAAATATTATTCCTCTCAGACAGATTCATACAGCAATATGAAATAATCCTGTACTTGTTCAACACGAATACATACATTTTGACAGTCGGAAAGAACAATGCGTCGATGCCAACATAATTTACTCAGTCGAGTCGTCAGTTTTTCTTTCCCGCGTTGCATAAAGAACGACCACGTCTTCTCTATTCACACCTCGAAATACAAAATGGCCGCCAATTCACAGTCCCTCTCCGCCTTGGCTTCGTCTGAGCACGCGCTAGTGTCTTTCTTTTACCTAATTTAAGCCTTTCCCATCACTTCTTTGCAAAATTCGCATATGTATATATATATATATATATATATATATATATATATATATATATATATATATATACCCAGGTTTACAGACTAATATACTTACATGTTTAAAAATATTCTCATACGGACAAAAATATTATATACGCCCCTGCACATATATATATATATATATATATATATATATATATATATATATTCTCACAGGCACACACGCACATAAATATGCAAGAATAATATACATATAATTGTATATGCATATATATATATATATATATATATGTGTGTGTGTGTGTGTGTGTGTGTGTGTGTGTGTGTGTGTGTATTCCAGAAATCTGATCTGGGTGTACGACATTTGTATTTGAAAATTGAATAATATGTCTGTCTCTATTTCTGAGATGAGGTATTGTAATTATTTACATTTTTCAGACTGTTGTCCTCATCTTTATTGTCATATTCACGAAGTTTCGGCCGTTTTACGCCGCGGCCTTCTTCAGTTGATTGGAATTTCGAACTCAATTCTTCACTTCGTCCACCAGGGTAGATTAATCTAGTTCCACGTTCCATGCCCCTTCTGAATGTCTCAATTTTTCCCTTTACCTCAACTCTCCAAGTTTTTGTTCACCCTTGTAGTAGACGAACAAGGGAAGAAGAAGAAGAAAATAAAGAAGGAGAAAAAGAAGGAGAAAGAAGATGATGATGATGATGATGATGAAGAAGAAGAAGAAGAAGATTATTAAGTACAATAACAACAACAACATGGAGAACAAGAAAAAGAAGTAGTAAAAGAAGAAGAATTAGAAGAAGAAGGAGGAGTAAGAGGATGAGGAGAACAAGAAGAAAGAGAAGCTGAAGGAGAATAAGAAGGAGGAGAAGAACGAGAACAAGAACAAGAAGAACAACAAAAACATCAACAACAACAACAACAACCAGGAG
>CAHIKZ030000242.1:3002500-3012500 GCA_903632075.3 Acanthosepion pharaonis | reverse complement strand
TTGATTAAACAGCTATTTATGTTGTAATAGGATCAGACATATTTCATTGTAGTTGCCGGTCTAAAGGATTAATGTTTCGTTCAGCTTGCCGGATTAATGATAATTCCTAATGCGCTAACTTAAGAAAACTAGTTTTTAACCTGTATAATCTAACACAGGCAGTGTAAATATCAACAATTAAAAAAAACTGTAACGGTCTACGCTTTCTTTTGCTATCAGAACCATTTCAGCCAAGACAAGAAAAATCATTTTCTCTCAAAATGGCTGCTGAGCTGGTGTTATTGTTTCCCGGCCGAACCACCAAATTCGCGGCTGGTGGCAACCAAATCAGCGCTTATCTGCCAGCGACTTTATCTTTCTCTCGTCTGTCCGTTCAATTCTTTCTCAATCTGCCATCTTCTGCTCACTCCCAATTCGTTGTTTGGGGATCTTCCCCGTTTGATTTCAGTGCGGGCGGCATTATCATTTGGCGCCAAATCGAATTTTCCCGCCGATTCCAATCGGCCATTTTTGCTGGATGTTTCTTATCGAAGGTTGACTCGCAGAGAAAAGGCGGAAGGCTTGTAGATGGGAAAGGGTGGATGAGATTACACCTTCGTCGAGAAAATCCATTTGGATGAAGGAAGACGCAGAATAAAAAGAACGTGGAAAGCAACGAAATTGTGACGGGGGAAAAGAAAGAAAAAAATAAAGAAAGAAAGAAAGAAAGTAAAGAAAGAAAGAAAGAAAGAAAGAAAGAAAGAAAGAACTTTCCGATATTCTTAGATGGTTGATTTATAGACAACTACTCCTCGCTGTCTGAAGAAGAGACAAGAAGAAAAAGAAGGAACGAATGAATGGAAATTAAAAGAAAAAGAAAAAAAGAAAGAACGAATGAATGGAAATTAAAAGAAAAGAAGAAAAATAAGAAACGAATGAATGGAAATTAAAAGAAAAAGGAAAAAAGAAGGAAGGAATGAATAGAAATTAAAAGAAAAGAAGAAAAACTCGATGAATAAATAATTTATTCTTTTTCTTTGAAGTAAATATTCCACTATTTATTATAATGTTTTTGGTTTCATTTTCAACTAAATTAATAATCCTGTCAATGCATATTTTGTCGAACGGTTGCTGACGTCGTGTAAATAATGGCAGAAAAAAATTCTACTTGATGCAGATTTCCCGCCAAAAGTTTCGCAGCCGACACAAAATTGAGTCAAAAAGATGCTTTTATATCTTTATTTTTAAAATATTTACTTCTGTTTGACGTGAAATATTTTAGAACTGTGATGACTTATTTTTATTTTTATTTATTTTTTTTTTTTTGCTGTTGTTTTTCTCAGACAAACAAAACAATAATAAATTTTATTATTTCTTGCTGTCTCCATTGACGAGGAACCTAACAACTTATTTTGCTGCTCATAGCTGGATACATAAAACAGTGGTGTGAGAATTGGTTTACCCAAGTGCTTATTTACTCACACACCTTTTCTCCGTCAAATATAATTTTTACACTAAAGTTCACCAAATAAATGGCTCGAAATCAACGTACACGGATGGTGAATGACGTGTGGTATGAGGGAAAATGGGGATGCTAAGAAATTTTTAACGATGAGGAAAAAAAATGATAGATAACGACTGACCTTTGACTTTATGTAGTTAAGTTTGTAGTGTTCAGGAAAGTATACCTGTGGGAATTTGGTCACTAAAGCAGTTCTTGGAAAGAATCTGTCCGAGAGGAAAATTCTCTTTACATTTGTAATACTTAGAGATTTTCTATATATAAGGGTGAATCACTTGAATGTTTAATGCTAAAATGGTTCTGAAGAATGGGGTGAGTGATAGGAATGAAGGAAGAGGGGGTAGGAATTGAAGATGATGAGGATAAGGAGGATAGATATTGATTGACCCTTGACTCAAATAGGTTAAGATTGTAGTGTAGAGGGTTACTGTTAAGCTAGTTATGATGAACGAGGTGTGTGATATGAATGAAAGAGGAGTGGGTAGGAATTGAAGATGATTAGGATAAGGAGGATAGATAACGATTGACCCTTGACTCTAAGAGGTTAAGATTGAAGTGTAGAGGGTTACTGTTAGGATGGTTATGATGAATGAGGTGTGTGATATGAATGAAAGAGGAGGGGGTAGGAACTGAAGATGATGAGGATAAGGAGGATAGATAACGATTGACCGTTGACTTGAAGAGGTTAAGATTGTAGTGTAGAGGGTTACCGTTAAGATGGTTATGATGAATGAGGTGTGTGATATGAATGAAAGAGGAGGGGGTAGGAAGTGAAGATGATGAGGATAAGGAGGATAGATAACGATTGACCCTTGACTCGAAGTGGTTAAGATTTTAGTGTAGAGGGTTACTGTTTAGATGGTTATGATGAATGAGGTGTGTGATACGAATGAAAGAGGAGGGGATAGGAATTGAAGAATATGAGGATTAGGAGGATAGATAATGATTGACCCTTGACATGAAGAGGTTCAGATTGTAGTGTAGACGGTTAAGATCGCAGTGTTCAAGGAATCATCTACGCATCTGTTCTTTGGAGATGTCTGAATAGAACTTTGTTTTCGCATTTGGAATATGGAAGTAATGTCTGTGATTCGATTCCTTTTCTCGTGGATATCTCTGAGGAGTGAATTAATTTTTTCATCATATGACCCTTGACATGAAGAGGTTAAGATTGTAGTGTAGAGAGTTACTGTTAAGATGGTTATGACAAACGAGGTGTTTGATATGAATAAAAGAGGAGGGGGTAGGAATTGAAGTTTATGAGGATAAGGAGGATAGATTTTGTTTCACACTTGACTTATAGATATTAATATTGCAATGTAGAGGGTTACTGTTAAAATGGTTATGATGGATGAGGTATGTGATATGAATGAAATAGGAGGGGGTAGTAAATAATGATTATGAGGATAAGGAGGATATATAATGAGTGACCATTCATTTGTTTTGGTTAAGGTTGTGATGTAGAGGATTACTCTTAAAATAGTTATGATGACCGACGTGCGTGATATGAACGAAAGACAAGGGGATAGGAAGGGAAGATTATGAGGTTAAGGGGGATAGATAATGATTGACCCATTTCTTGGAGAGGTTAAGATTGTAGCTTTTAGGAAAGCATCGACATTGGAATTTGTTTCAGAATAAAGCAATTCTTTGGAGATGTCTGAATAGAACTTTCTTTTCGCATTTGGAATATAGAAGCAATGTCTATGATTCGATTCCTTTTCTCGTAGGTATCGCTGAGCAGTGAATTAATTATTTCATCGTATGAGTTCTTATTCATGATGACAATTCTACCTTCCTTGTCTAAAGAGGTCATTTAGATTTCCTTGTTTATTGCTAACATCCTTATTGCATTTAAATATCTCTGTGGTAATCGTGTTCCGTTGTCGATTTCGAGAGTGGCATTCATTATTCTTGAATCATGAATAAGGACAGATCCCATTATGATTGAAAGAGGAGATGGCAAGAAGTAAAGATCATGAGGATAGGCAGGATAGATAATAATTGACCCTTAACTTGTAAAGGTTAAGATTGTAGTGTTCAAGAAAACATCCACGTGGTTATCTGTTCCACAAATAACCGTTCTTGGAAAAAGCCGAGTGCCAGTTTCTTTGTAATACAGGGGAAATGAGGATGATTCAACTCCGTGGTTGCAGCATGGCGTGCCCTAACTGTAAATGTCTGAACTGATGAATCTAAAGAAAAGAGCTCATTATAATATTTGTCATGGCAATTGCGACACGCATGCGCCGTTGTGTTTGTGCGAAATATGCAGACTGGAGAATAAGTCTTCCCTCCACGAGACCGCTTAAACAGTGTTTAACCCTATCACAGCTGTAAAGCGAAGACTGAGCAGCTCCAGCCCAGATATGACGGCAATTCTCTATTTTCATTTATGTTTTTTTTTTCGGGGGCGGGGTGACCCTTATAAAGATAAAATGTGCTAGAAGGAGAAGTATACATACTGGAACGGTAGAATGAGTTGACCATTTTTCCAGAATCGTGATATGCCAGTAACGAGATACATTGCAAAGATATCTGATATTGCGAAGATATCTGACGAATATAAGTCTTTTTATTTTCTATGTGATCATAACTGCCTCAGTTGAAATTTGAACTTGGCTCGCCCGCATTCAGTTTTCATACTGCTCGTATGCCATATCACAACCCCCTAATCACTGTATTCCATCAGGAGATAGATGATCACAACTTGCGAAAGACAGTGGAGAGGTTTCCCATATCTTTCTCTGCCATTTTGAATTCAGAATTATTTTCCTTCTCTTTGACCCGTTGCCACCTAAAGCAAGACCATTTTACTGTTATTTAACCCATAGCTGTGGGTTGAAGACATATGAGAACAAGTTATGCGAAATTGAAAACAAGAAAATCGGAATTTTCTTTTTAATCATTTCACTCCAAGCAAGACAGTAAAGTCACTAAGACACAAGGGATTACCGAGTGTTAGAAAATATGAGAAAAAACATATTTAAGGAGAGAGAGAACATTAAAAAAACAAGAATTAATAAAATAGAACATAACGATTGACATTGCATTTAAATGTTTGAAGATCAAAGTTGACTGGGAAACAAGAAGTCAGAAGACAGTTCCACAAACAAGAAGTGCGAAAGAAGAAACTGTTACCGTAGAACTTACGGTTAGATCTAGCCATTTCAACCGAAAAATGATGAGACCTAGCTGCCAATCTAGTACTGCACTTAAATTCATAAAGTCTAGGCACCAAAGAGGATAGCTCATCAAAACAATTACCATGAACATACTTATCAGATTAAGAAACTGTTAGCATAAAACTTATGGTTACATCTAGCCATTTCAACTGTAAAATGATGAGACCTAACTGCCAATCTAGTACTGCTCTTAAATTCATAAAATCTAGGTACCAAAGAGGATAGCTCATCAGAACACTTACCATGAACATACTTATCAGATTAAGAAACTGTTACCATAGAACTTATGGTTACATCTAGCCATTTCAGTTGTAACATGATGAGACCTAGATGCCAATCTAGTACTGCTCTTAAATTCATAAAGTCTGGGTACCAAAGAGGATAGATCATCAAAACAATTACCATGAACATACTTATCAGATTGAGAAACTGTTAGCATAGAACTTATGGTTACATCTAGCCATTTAAACTGTAAAATGATGAGACCTAGCTGCCAATCTAGTACTGGTCTTAAATTCATAAAGTAGTCTAAGTACAAAAGACGAAAGCTCATCAGAACAATTACTATGAAAGTATTTATAGAAAAGACACAGGGAAGCTATGATATGGCGGTGGGAAAGGGACTGAAGCCGAGATGCCAGATCAGGGCCAGTAATAAACATTGCAGATTCTTCTTTGGATTTTATCAAGAATCGCCAAATATATATCAGAAGCACTGGACGATATGTGGCAGCAGTATTCAAAGCTAGGACGAATGGTAGACTTATAAATATTTAAAATAGATTCTGGCGAGGAAAATGTCTAGCACAACACAGGGAACCAGAAAACGGGGTCGGGTAGCTGTCTCCCGAGACGAGACCCTGCCCTTCGACATAGGCTAGTCTGGAGATCCTCTCTGCCCGCAGGCAGAGAATTTGACAAGCACACTTCCGAAGTAATCCGGAGAGTGAGATATTCATTAACCTCCCCACGAGGCCGGATGCGGTACAAGTCCAAGTTTAAAGTGGGATATCCGTGCCTGTAGACACGGGCAAAAATTTGCCGTAGACCCTGTAAAAACGGGTTCGGGTAGCTATCTACCAACCCCGCCTACGACACTCTGCCCTTCGGCACAGCCTCGTCTGGGTTCCTCTCTACCCAGAGAGTTTGATCAGCACGCTTCCGAAGTAATTCGGAGAGTGAGATATTCACCTACCGCCCCACGCGGTCGGATGCCGCACAAGGCAAAGTTTAATGTCGGGTAGGCCCGGTCAAAAATTCTCCGTAGACCCCGTGGAAAAGGGGTCGAGTAGTTGTCTCACACCCCAGACGAGACTCTACTCTTCGGCACAGCCTCATTTGGGTCGCTCTCTGCCCGGTGGCAGAGAGTTTGACAAGTACATTTCCGAAGTAATTCGGAGAGTGATCACTTAGACGCCACGCTAATTCCCACATATACATTTCCTTTACCATCACGTGTCTTACTTATTCAAAATGGGATCGCCTGTGTTTGCTTTCTGGTGATCTGTGTTCAAACTCCAGTGTCGGCAGTGACACTTTATTCCTGTATAGTAGTATTGATCGGGGAAACATCCTGTTGGGAGTCGGTTCCACGGAACAATAGTTCGCGGGAAGAATCTGCTCGAATGGAACTTACGTCTCACCGGTGGAATACGGAGTGAATGTGGGTGCGGTTGCTACTACGTGTCATTTAAAAAAAATATTCTCGCAATGAGAGGTAAAAAAAAATCTCCCGCATCAGTTCACGAAGGAGACCTTCTTCAGTGGTAAATTAGCGTTTTCTTCGCTACAATGGAGAGCAACGAGGACAGCCATCGCTGACGTCAAAATTAATTGGAACTTGGCGGGTAAGCCCGGCTCGATTCTGCTGCTGCAAAAGTATGAAAGGAGAGAGGAACAGATTTATTAAACTTAGCAAATTTTGAGAAAAAATATTGGTCACGAAGAATGGCTTACCGCGAGCCGCACAAATATAGTCTGCGGCGCCGTGAGCAGCAGGTTTGAGACTGTGGCTTGCTGTGCAAGACAATATTTGTAGAATTCATAATAAGGATACCATTTATTAATATAAAACTAACATTTTCGGCTGAAAGCATTACCAGTATATCTGGATATATATATATATATATATATATATATATATATATATATATATATATATATATATATATATGCGTTAGTTATTTCACTTTTTCTTCCAGATCATCATGTGTTGATGATTTTAGAATATTTAACTATTGTATTTTTACATTTGCAGAAAAATAAAATAAACCTCTCTCTCTCTCTCTCTCTCTCTCTCTCTCTCATCAATCAATCAATCTATCTATCTATTTTCCTATCTCTTTATCCCAGTCTGTTCATATATATCTATCTTATTCTATTCATATCTATCTATCTATCTATTTTAGTATGTTCATATCTATCGATGTGTATATATATATAAATATATATATATGTGTCTATCACTCTATGTTTCTTTATCTATCTATCTATCTATCTCACTCTGTTACTATCAATCTGTCTGTCTATTTATCTATATGTCTGTCTCACTCTGTTCCTATCTATCTATCTATCTATCTATCTATCTATTTATCTATCTGTCTGTCTGTCTGACTCTATCTACCTATCTCTTTCTCGGTTTCTCAGCTTCTATCCCTTTGTCTTATACTCTATAGCTTTCTTTATCTATCTATCTATCTATCTATCTATCTATCTATCTATCTCAGCCTGTTCATATCTATCTATCTATCTATCTATCTATCTATCTATCTATCTATCTATCTATCTCAGCCTGTTCATATCTATCTCAGCCTGTTCATATCTATCTATCTATCTATCTATCTATCTCAGCCTGTTCATATCTATCTCAGCCTGTTCATATCTATCTATCTATCTATCTATCTATCTCAGCCTGTTCATATCTATCTCAGCCTGTTCATATTCATCTATCTATCTATCTATCTCAGTCTGTTCATATCTATCTATCTATCTATCTATCTATCTCAGCCTGTTCATATCTATCTCAGCCTGTTCATATCTATCTATCTATCTATCTATCTCAGCCTGTTCATATCTATCTCAGCCTGTTCATATTCATCTATCTATCTATCTATCTATCTCAGCCTCTATCTATCTCAGCCTGTTCATATCTATCTCATCCTCTATCTATCTATCTATCTATCTATCTATCTATCTATCTATCTATCTCAGCCTGTTCATATTCATCTATCTATCTATCTCAGCCTGTTCATATCTATCTCAGCCTGTTCATATCTATCTCAGCCTGTTCATATCTATCTATCTATCTATCTATCTATCTATCTATCTCAGTCTGTTCATATCTATCTATCTATCTATGTCGCATATATGGGCTTGGAAAGGTTACATTCTTAGATAAGTAAAAATTGAGCCATGCATCCTTGCAAAAGTCATTCGTGGCTGAACTATTGAAAGGTACACCAGACTCTACCGTGGTTTTCCTCTATAAAAGTGGAACGCAGATTCAAACCTTGCCGAAGAGCACAATTCCTTTATTAAAAGTCTCTTGAATTACACTGTTTTTTAATGATTTCACTTCCAAAAATGCGTATTATTTTCGAGAAATTACGGTATATGGTCAATTGTAAGAAGACAGACTTTAAAATTGTAAACAAGCGAAACAGCCTAAGATGCGGACTGTCGAAATCAAGCAAATACCGGGATTTAAATATCTGGCAAATGTTTCAATAAATGATGGAAAATATGGCACCGAAATCTGAAGAATCATTGGAATAGCGGAAGTCTTAAGAAACAGGGAATTTTTATGACAGTGATTGTTGGACAATTTCATTACGGATGAAGAAGGGACGATGCAAAAGTGATGTAATTCTACAAAAAGATGCTGATCAGGGCCAGATTAAGACCCATGGGAGCTCTAAGCACTCAATTTGGGACCCCCCATATACCTGCAGGTTAAGTATGCTAGCCTGGAGTCTTGGTAAGTAGTGCAAATAAATAAAGGCTGTCAACCGAGAATGTGTATCGTGGAAACGGTAGCTGGAAATAAAGAATGGACCGAAGGCACATGCAACCATCGAGAGAGGTTGACAATCAGTTCCAACCCAGAACAACATCAACCAAGAAAGAAACAATCTCAGTTGTGCAGCCACTGTCAAATGAGCCACGACCAGGTTCTAACAGAACTGTGACCAGAAGTGGTTGTGTCAAACCAGCATGTTACAGAATCGCATAAAAATATGGCTAGAATAATGCCAAACGAACATGAAGGTTGTCTACTTCTGTTCACAAAATTAAATCCCATTAAGCTAATTAGTAATATTAAATTATTCAAGAGAGATGTGTTGTATTGAGTAAATACAATCCTCGTTATCACCCTGTTGTGGTGTCCTACCTCTAAAGAGATTATGTTGGCCTCTTCCGCCTACTATAAAATTAATATTGTTGGTGCAAAATAATGACGTAATAATGTCGTTTTTGACGTATTTTTAACGTCAAAAAACGACATTATTACGTCATTATTTTTGCACCAACCTAACAGAAGAGAAGATTTTGGGGAACTGTGAATAGATTAATCGCTGGGCCATTCGATACACACTCACTAGTCGTGTAATGGTTTACTTACAGTTTATGATATATCTGTAACACGTGTTCTGTTATTTCTTAAACCATTTACTTGGTCACAATACTCCCTTTGTTCATTCCTTTATTAACCAATCAGAATGTCGATAAAGATTCGCTGCAGAGCAGTTGACTCCACTTCATAATGGCGCCCTGTTTGTTAGTGTTCGACTCATTTCTTTCGATGTGTACAACAACATAGTATCATTAGAATTTCTGTGGTACCCTCTTTCCTTGACGCCTTGAGCAAATGATTATTTTGCTTATTGGTTAATCCAGCCTTGATGCTGATAATACAATGGACGGTGCATGTAAGCAAGGAGGAAGTTTACAGGAAAATAGAAACGAAAAGTACAAATATGCATAAATTCAGAAAGAGATAGTTTCGATTTATAGGATACATGATGAGGTAAGAAGACTTGGAAAATTTGATAATCACAAGACGTACTGTAGTCGAAAGCAACATAGATAAGCAGCGCTAAAGTACCTAACAGAGCAAAAATGGAAGAGCCAAGGTTTCCACGTCAATTTGTGTTCAGCGTGCTTACTCCAGGGAAAAGACCAAGAGGCCGGGGTGCCCTCTTTAAAGATACAAAGACCAACCCCAAACCCTGAAAGCCTCTAACCTTGAACCTAAATCATTTGAAAGACAAGCCCGAGATCGTGTATCAACTGGCGATGACCCATCAGAATCTGA
>CAHIKZ030000242.1:2927500-2995000 GCA_903632075.3 Acanthosepion pharaonis | reverse complement strand
ACCCCGTCATCATTTGTGACATCCTTCGGGTTGTGTTTGTCCCGTACATCCATAGTTCAAAAAGGCATACCAGTGAATATATTGTTTTGGCCTATTATATCTTATATTTTATTTTCCTGGCAAAGACTGGAAACACTGATGCAATATGGTCAACATTTTCATCAAATTTATGGCATAAGCGACCTGCAGAATTTGAGCCATCTTTGTTGATTTTAGCCTTGTAGACATTAGTTGGAAAACATTATTCTTGTATTATATATATATATATATATATATATATATATACGCCTATCAATATACGATCAATATTTAATTTTGGGAGTTTTGCGGGTGATGTGTGCAGTACCCCACAAAGTAAATTTTTGTAGATCAGAGATTCTGATTTTGTTCAGGAATTGTACTCACGTGATTTTCGGTACCCTTCTTTATCATGCCTCATGACCCTACTAGAGAAAGGATAATCGTAGTTTTCAGTTTCCTTTTTTTTACTTCGATTTGCAGGTCTTTATAATTTGACTTTTTTTCTGAAATTCTTCTTTAGAAAAATTGGAAATCTGTGAGCAAGTCTTATCAATTAATTGGCAGGTTACTTTCTTTGAAATATTTATGACTGCGTCTGGTCTATTTACATCAATATATATATATGTATATAATATTATTTAAAAATATGTATTCATCGTGACACAAAAATTACCATGTGTCGAAACTAAAAACTAAACTTTAAATTAAACTTAAAATTAAAGTTTTTGTTCCATTCTCAAGCGATGTTGAATAACTTTCGAAAAAAAATTGTAATATACAGACTGTGTATCGAGAACTGGATTATAAATCTGGCTCTTCTTTCTTTTTATTTTGATATATACATACAACACACACACACATATATATATATATATTTGAATCGCATTGCAGCTTGAAACTGACAGTCACTATGCAGTGTTGATTCCTATGTCCACAAGGGATAATCGTAGTTTTAAGTTTCCTTTATTTTACTTTGCAGGTCCTTATAATTTGACATTTCTGAAATTCTTCTTTAGAAACATTGGAATTCTATGGGCAAGTCTTATCAATTATTTGGCAAGTTCCTTTTTTTTTAAATCTTTTATGACTCTGTCTGGTCTATTTGCATCGATTCTTCTGTCTGTGAGGATTGTGAAATTCCACAGGAAAGTTACTCCATCGCCATTTGTGACATCATTCGGATGGTGTTTGTACCATGTATCCGAGACTTCAAAACCAAAGTTCGAACAGACATACCAGTGAATATATTGTCCTAGCCTGTTATAATCTTATATTTTATTCTTTCTCAGCAAGGACTGGGTACCCTGATACAAGGTGGAAAACGGTTTCATCAAATTTATGACATAAGCGACAGGCAAGATTTGAGCCATCTTTCTTGATTTTAGGCTATAGGCATTAGTTGGAAGACATTGTTCTTGTATTATTATTATTATTATTATTATTTCCTGTTATTTCCGTTGCATATTTATTTCTTCCCGGGTCCCAACCAGAGACCTAAGGTCAGAAATTGCATCATGACATTTTCCACTGAGAAGTTTTGTAAAAAAAAAAAAAACAAGATCAACACACATTTTAAATAGTAAAGCCCAGTTTACGTTGTGAACTTTTCTTGTGAGTACATTTTTATTTTTTATTTCTTTAAGGCTACAATCCCTTCAATGAGTCTATCGAAACCTTTTCCAATCACACCAAGGGTTGTAATTACAACTGGAATTATTGATGTCCTCATGTGCCACATTTTTTTTAGATTTCCACTTCAAGATCCTTGTATTTTTATACATTAAAATCTGCAGGAACATCCATGTCAATAAGAAAGCATTATTATTATTATTATTATTATTATTATTATTCAGTTTATATATTTCCTTTTTATTTCTTCATAGTCTTCTTCCATCTTTGTCTTCTTCACAAGTTTTTTTTCTCCCTTTTTTATTTTCCGAATTTCTCCCTCCTAAATTTCCGTTTTCCACTTTCTATGATTTATGCTATTTTCCGTCCTATCCGCGTGAAATTTGCCAACATTTGGCGCGCCCCTTTGCGTCCGTCAGCATCCCAGCAACCTCTTTCCAATCAAGAAGCGGGCAGGTCTCGCTACCACCGGCTCCACCCTCCCACCTTCTCTCATCGAACTTCCCGATTTGGAATGACGTTATTGATTACGTGTAACGCTATTGATCTAATTTAGGATTTTGACGCTCTTCATTTGAAATCACAACAAAAAGAAATTTTGTTCTATTAAAATGAAAAACGTGAAAAGAATGTAATTATTTCTCAGAATTCATGCTCAACACTTTAATATTTTCGCCATTATCCTCCACCGCCCTTTTTTTCCGAACTCTGCTCTTCCCAAGTTTTGTATCCGCTTCATTTCATGCTATTTAAACCCTCTTTATATTTCATCTTTGTCAGATCTCTTTCCCTCGCTCTCTCTCACCTCTTCAATTTACGTTTTTCTTCCTTTTATATATATATATATATATATATATATATATATATATATATTTTGATAGTTGTATATTTAGGCAGCAATCCTTTCTTTATGCACAGTTTCATTAAAACGACAGACAGGTAATTATTGTTAAGTTTTTTTTTTTCATTTTTCTTGTGTTCGAACAAGAGCTTTCTTTTCTGGAAAGTTTTTACAAACTCTTTGTCCATAAAAGAAAACTCTTGTTCGAACACAAGGAAAATTAAATAAAAAACTTAACCTTGTCCGTCGTTTTTAATGAAACATGTATATATATATATATATATATATATGTGTGTGTGTGTGTGTGTGTGTGTGTGTGTGTGTCTGTATGTTTGTGTCTGTATGTGTGTGTGTGTGTGTGTGTGTGTGTGTATGTGTGTGTGTGTGTGTGTGTGTGTGTGTGTGTGTGTGTGTGTGTGTGTGTGTGTGTGTGTGTAAAACGTATATATGCTATAAGACTCTGTCGCTTTTTTTAATCGACTCTCTTCAATCCTCCACCTATGTTATTTCTGCTTTTCTTCATTCTTTTTTATTTTTTTGTCTCTTTCCACTCCTCTTTGCCTCTCTGTCTCTGTATTTTACCATTTCCATCTCTCTTTTCTCTCTTTCTCCCTTCCCTCATCTACCCTCTCTCTCAATATCTATATATCGCTCTCTTCCTCCATTGCCCCTTTCTCTTTATTTTTTCCTCTCTTTTTCTCCTTCTCCTATCCTTTCTTTCTATCTACTTTTCTTTATTCTGTTTCCTTTTTTCTCTCTTTCTAGTCACCTCTGTCTCTCTATCACTGTTTTTTACCATTTCCATCTCTCTTTTCTCTCTTTCTCCATTCCCTCGTCTACCCTCTCTCCATATCTGTATATCGCACTCTTTCCCCTATCTTCCTTTTCTCTTTATTTTTTCTCTCTCTTTTTCTTCCTTCTTTCTCCTTCTCCTATCCTTTTTTTATATCTCTCTAGATCTCCGCCTTTGCTTTTTTAATCGATCTTCCTCAATCCTCCTCCTCCTATTTTATTTCTACTTTTTTTTATTCTGTATTTTTTTCTCTTTCCACTCTCCTCTGCCTCTCTATCTCTGTTTGTTTACCATTTCCATCTCTCTTTTGTCTTCTCTTTCAATTGTCCCTCCTCCTCATTTCAGTCAACCTTCCTTTCTCTCTATCATTCCTCTTCCTCCAACCATCTCCTTATGATGTTTCATTCGGTTTACCTTTTTCCTCAATCTTCACTCTCACTCTCACTCTCTCTATATATCTTTCTCTTTCTCTCTCGTACCCTCTCTACGTACCTTCTCCTCACTCCCATTCCACTTTCTCTATTCCTCTTTTTCTCGCTCATTCTTTCTTTCTATTCCAACTTCGTTATATATCTCCCTCCCCTCTATTTTCCCTCGCTTTCCACACTCCCTTCTCTCCCTTTCTTCTTTACCACTTTCTCCCTCTTCTACCCTCTGACCATATATATTGCTTTCTTCCTCCATCCCCGCTTTCTCTCTGTTTCTCTACTTTCTTTCTTCTTCTCCTATCCTTTCTTTATACCTCTCTAGATCTCCACCTTCCCTTTTTCTCTGCTTCTCTTTTTCGCTCCTACCCTCTCCCACTCTCTATTTTCACCCAGTCTCTCTCTCTTTCCCTTTATCTTATTATCTCCCCCTCTTTCTGTTTATATATCCTGCCTTCTCTTTCATTCCCTTTTTCTCCGACTCTCCCTCCTCTCTCCGCTTTCTATTCTATGTCTCTCTCTCTTTCCCCTTACCTTATTATCTCCCTCACTTTCTGTTTATATATCCTGCATTCTCTTTCATTCTCATTTCCCCCCTCTCCCTCCTTCTCTCCCCGCTCTCTATTTTCTCTCTCTTTCTCTCTCTTTCCCCTTATCTTATTATCTCCCTCTCTTTCTGTTTATATATCCTGCCTACTCTTTCATTCTCCTTTTCTCCCCCTCTCCCTCCTTCTTTCTCTGCTCTCTATTTTCTCTCTCTCTCTTTCCCCTGTCTTATTATCTCCCTCTTTCTGTTTATATATCCTGCATTCTCTATCATTCTTTTTTTCTCCCCCTCTCCCTCCTTCTCTCTCCGCTCTCTATTTTCTCTCTCTCTTTCTCTCTTTCCCCTTATCTTATTATCTCCCTCTTTTTCTGTTTATATACCCTGCCTTCTCTTTCATTCCCTTCTTCTCCCACTCTCCCTCCTTCTCTCTGCAGTTTTATTATCGCTCGCTCGGCTTTGTCTCGCTATTCTCCAATCGTGTTATCATAACCGCTTTGTCACATTACACTATACAAAATTTCTTCACGTTTTCTCTTTCGTTTTCCGTTCCCCGTATTCCGTTTCTCTTTTTCCAAACACTTCCATAACATTTTATATCTAATAAATAAGCTTTACTTTCTTCAATCAATATCAACGCCGTTACATTAAAAAAAAAACAAAAAAAAAAAAAAACGATAAAAATCTTAATAAACAAGACAACGGATGTCGTGAAAATATTTTTCACTAATATTTTCTATCCTTTTTTCAAATATGGAGGACTCGTCTTCAGGGAAAGGTTGTGTATATGCATAGTTTTCAATTTGATCAGTTTTCGCTTGCCTATTTTTAATAATAATTTTCGTACAAATTCCCGACTGTCGTCAGTCAAACTTTCAACCTCCACACCACTTCCATTTTCCTTTACCAATTCAAACTTTTCCCACACCTCAATCATCTTCCACGTCCTTATTCCTTCTTGCATGGTCGTTTGGGTCCTCTTTGCTGAGGCTACAGGGGGAATACTCGCTATGTGATTATATTGAATAGATTTTTGAAATCCTGTCAAATCTGAAATACAGCCTCTTTGATTTCTTGCCACTGTTTCGCTGCCTAATTTCATTTAGCGACTATTTTGCTTGGCTAATTCGTTTACGCATGCGCGAATCGATCATTTTCACACGAGATAATTATGGCGCGAATATGTGAGCATGCGTAATCTGTGCTGGACGCGCTTGGGGAGAGAAAGAGAGAGCTCTATTTTTACAACTGTCGTTTTCTTCCGCCCGGGTTTCGTCATTCATCAATGAGCCAATAGGCGGAAGGACGGACGGAAATTGAAGCTCCTCTGAAAACTTTGCTAAATAGAGACAAATAACTTTTTTAATATACAAATTCCGGTTTCTCCTCAGACGTACTTCTTCTTTCCTTAATTTTTATCTCATAACTTGATATTTATAAATAATTAAAAGACATTGTCAACAATTGATCCTCTTTTTTAATATCGAATAAATACTCTTCGCCACGAACCATTTGCAAACGCTTAAATAAAGCCATTGAACAGTAAGCGCATATAAACGCACTTACACGTATATAAGTAATTATATATATATATATATATATATATATATATATATATAGTTTTAAGGTGTGCTATATTTATGGAATAAAGTGCTCAAGGTATAGAGCGTATGTAAATATAAATATAAAAGCCAACATTGAAGTCAACACTCCGAGGCGACAGGGTGTTTCATGCTGGACGCAATCGCCGGGCCTGACGATTGCGTCCAGCATGAAGCAGCCTGTCGCATTTGAGTGTTGACTTCAATGCTCACTTTCACATATATATATATATATATATATATATAGTATTTTATTTATTCATAGAGTTTTGAGTCTTTGTTGTTATTGATCAGCTGGCTGTTGTATGCTCGGGCCTTTCTTTCAGGTTAGAAATGTCGAACTGAACCCACATTTTCGTTGTTGGAGTGTAGACTGTTCTACTTCCACGTGCCATGTCTAATGGGTGTCAGTTATCAGTTATCTCCTGTTAATTCATTAGACCTGGCACGTGGAACTAGAACAGTCTACCCCAGTGAGTGAAATAAAGGGTTCAGTTCGCCATTTCAACCAACTGAAGAAGGCCGGAGCATACAACGGCCGAAACGCTGTGATAAGTATGGCAACAAAGATGAGGACAATAGTCCGAATAATGTAAATAGTGTACATAATACCTCATCTCAGAAATAAATATATATATATATATATATACAGGAATGTAAAACTACTTCATGGTGATGATTATTTCATCTTACTAAATTTGCAAGGATTTTCAAACCTTTTATTCGTTTAATTTTTTAATATTGCTTAAAATGTGATACTTTTAATGTGTTTAAAGAGTTCATTCGATAAAAATTGCCTAAGGATACCGTAAATTTGAAACCAAACAAGCGGATTCAACTGATCCCTTGATTTTTAACGTTAAAAGCCCTACATGTTATTTGTACATTTATTTTATTTTTTCATATGCGTATTGAGGACATTTTAATAATACTGTTTCCTAGTCTGTCTGATTCAGCTCTGACCATTAACCCTTTATGTATTTGATATATATATATATATATATATATATATATATATATATATATATATATATATATATCCAAATATAGGACGAAACGCCCGTCCAGTGCTTTCTGCATTCAGTTGAGGTTTCTATCAGACTCGATGAATTAACTAAATATAATTATCAAATCCTCCCAATAATTACTGTTTGTGTTTATCATCGCTTGAACCGGCTTCTAATGCTCCAGTTGGTAGCGGCTTGGTGAGAGTAGTCGTGACTCCAGGGGGCACAGTCCTATGGTTACAGAGAACTCAGTTGAGTTCCGCCACGGAATATGTGAGCGAGCGGCGCTAAGTTGAGTCTGATTTGGAATCTCTGCGTCACCGAGGCCCATTTGGAACAGTTGGTATGACGTTTGCTTGACAATCTATCTGTCAGGGTTTTAATTCTCGGTAGCCGTCCAGTGCTTTCTGCATTCTGTTGAGGTTTCTATCAGACTCGATGAATTAATTAAATTTAATTATCAAATCCTCCTAATAATTACTATATATATATATATCTATATCTATATATAAAAGGCATTTAAAACAACATGCCTGGCTGCATACACAATTCCGGAAAATCCTTGTTGAATGAAAATAATAAACAAAACCTAAAAATTTTTGAAGTTATTTACATAAAACAATTGAAACTTAACCTGAACAAAATAAACTATGAAATCGCCAAAAATATTCTTAAATGCCTATAATTGGTAACAGAAGCCATTGGTTTATACCAACGGCTTCCTATACTTAATACTTCTCGTTTTCACTCTCGCGTGGTCATTTGTGACGTTACGAGCTGCGGCACGATTTTCGCTTCCAGCGTCTTGTAGGCACGAGTTTGTCGTTGCTTGTAAATCTTCCATGTAAACAGAAACAGACTATCATTATTGTTTTGTCCGTGTATTGCTTAATATATTGTAATGTAATTGTCATCTTTGATAATGGCTTATGTAAGCCGAAAGCTTAGATAGAATTCAAAAATATATATCAATATTGTGATTTTCTTTCTTCGTTTAATGATAATGTTATTAAGCTTATCAGACGATATGAAAAGAATTTACATAAAATAAATAGACAACACTTGTCTATATTATTTAATATATATATATACTAGCTTAAATGCCGGACTTTTAAGCTAGATCCTGTGAAGAGCTAATTGGGCCTCCGCCTCAAAACTAAAGGGACTGCTTAGAAAATAGCAATGATAATTTGGAAGGAAATAACTTTGAATTCCTCAGTTCCCTCGATTGACCTTCAAAACCTCACTTTAACTCTGATTTGGGCTATGAGTTCAATTTCCGGCGAAAAGTCTGATTTGGCGAGACAATCCGATTTGAACAGAAATTCCAATTCAGGCCGAAAATTGTATTGTTCAAATCACAAATTCTATGGAACTTCAAAACCTGAAGTCACGAAAACGCTCAATTTATCTGATTCCTTGACATTTTGAAGAAATAAAATTGATTTCCTCAATTCACAAAGTTTTTGTGATATTTTAAACTAAATTTAATACTACTCTTTTTTTAAATTCACAATGATGTGTTACTTTAAACTCAATATGAATTAAAAACTTTTAAAATAACTAATTTTTTTAGTTATTTTAAAATTTGAATTATTAAGTGTTCTCTCCTCATCCGGACTCAAATCCCAATGCTGGATATTCAAGCACCAGATAAAAAGCAGATTTTCAATCCATGGATCATCCTGATTCCAAAAAGTGATAATATATCTATGTAGATCAAGTGTGCATCGAGTTAGAGGGGTTTCAGACACACGGATGGACAGACAGAATTTGCCGTGTCTATATATATATATATAATTCGCAATTCGCCCTTGCATGGAGTATTGCTGCCATATATAGTCTGGTGCCCTTCTGTTTGCCTCGGGTTCTTGATAGGCTCCAGAGGCGGATATGCAATATAATTGGCCCTGATCTGGCATCTCGTCTGCAGTCACTTTCACAGACGCGCCGTCGTCTCTCCCCCGTCTTTTTCTACAAATACTTTCATGGTAATTGCCCGAGGAGCTGCATTCGCTGGTTCCCAGATTTCATGAATTCAAGCGCCCTACGAGGCTGGCATCCCGCTCTCACCCCTTCACTGTCGAAACTCCTAAATGTAGCCGTCTCTTCACTCTAATAGCTTCATGTCTCGCACCTCTCGCCTGTGAACTCCCTTCCCTTCTCCTGTTTCCCCGTGAGCTATAATCACCAGCTATTCAAGTGTAATGTCAATCGACATCTCCAGTTGCCTTTTGATCTATCCCCTATCCTTCTCCCTCATCCTTTCCTCTATCATTCCTATCTGATCTTGCTCCAGATCTTCTGTGACCCCTTGCGTCATAGTGGCTTCTCGCCTTGCTTGGGGTGAAACGCTTAAATATATATATATATATATATATATATATATATATATATATATATATACAACATATAATAATATACTGCAATGGGAGGTTGAAAACAGCCGCGCTTAAAAAGTATAAACACTAAATAGTTTATATATATAAACTATGAAAAGTTTTATAATCCAAGTGAATCCTAATAATATAAAATATTAAAACTGATCCACAAAAAGACCTCAATGGGTTTATTACAACAGAGCATATAAATTGCACAACAGAGAAATCCAAAATTACCTCATCCCTCTGGATTGAATAAGACAGATGTACTTAGTGTTGGTTGAAATAGACTATACCCATGAGGTAATTTTGGATGCCTGGGAAAGTCAACTTTCGCGTGAAGACACCTCCAGATAGGATGCCACAGAAGTAAGGATGAAACGATCTCCCCGTCTGCTCAGTGACAGTGCCCGGCAAACTGCAATCGCTTTTGTTTGAGCTTAACCATTTGAGCCCCGATTACTGCTTTACCGGTTCTAGAGAAAAATAACTTAATGCTTAGCCACTGGTTGAACGGTGGATACACACTAGTAACTATTTTTAAATCTACCATGAAACATTACATACCAATTATTTGCGAATTTTCACTCAGGAACTCAGGCAGAAGGGTTAAAATTGTTCAAGGACATAGGGCTCAAAGGGTTCAAAGAGATTGGTCTTAGTTCACTGTAAATTCTGTTAAGCGTTGAATTCGGTCTAGTCCTTTTTTTATTCTGTTGAGGTTCCTTCTAGACACGATGAATTACTTAATTATAATTATCTCAAATCCTCTTAATAATTTCTATCACTTAAATATCCTTGCTTGAACCGGCTCTAATGCTCAAGTTTGAGAGGCTTGGTCATAGTAATCGTGGTTCGTTGGGTCACAGTCCTATGCATAAGGGAAACTTAAATGAGTTCTACCATGGAATATATGATCGAGCGACGCTATACCGAGTCTAATTCATTACTTCTTCGTCACTGAGGCCCGTTGGTACAGTTGGTATGACGTTTGTCTCATATCGTAACGTTGCCGGTTTCAATTGTGTTAAGCGTTGCATGGGATATCCAACTCACTTTTCTAATTAGATTTGTAATTTCTCTTTCAAGACGAACAAATAATGTTCAATTATGACATATAATGTCCAGATATGTAACGCACGCCTTAATTTGTCTCTTTTGCTGACAACCATACATTTTATCTACTTACATTTCAGTCCTTCTTGCGGTAATATGTAATCGAGCGGAGCTATATCGAGTCTAATGCATTACTTCTTCGTCACCGAGGCCCGTTGGTACAGTTGGTATGGCGTTTGTCTCATATCGTAAAGCTCCCAGTTTCAATTGTGTTAAGGGATCTCTAACTGATGTTCTGTATTTTTCTAATTAGATTTATCGTCTTTCAAGACGAACGGATAATGTTCAATTATGACAGATAATGTTCAATTATGACATATAATATATTACATAAGATATGTAATGCACACCTTAAGTTTTCTCTTTTGCTGACAACCACGCATCTTATCTTCTTACATCTGACAGTCCTTCTTGCTGCTTCTTTTTATAGTTTTTTTTTTCTAAAAGGTTTCCACTTTCTTTCTGAGTCCGCCATCAACAGTTTCATCGGTGTGTAATATTGTTAAATTAAGTCCGCCAAAACTAAATCCTAGTAGGACTTACAGTTCTCTTGATTCTCTAGCGATACTATCAAGTCAGAGATTCTCATCTGTCGGTACTCTCTAAGCCAGTGGTTCCTATACGGTGCGACGCGCCTCATAGGTCCTGATCTGCGCCTTATTGGTACTGATCTGGTGTCTCGGCTTCAGTGTAAACAAACTCGTAGTACACTTAAATTCATGCGAAGGAGATACCAAAGAGGAAGCGCTCATTAGAAAAACTGCCGTGAAAAATATTTATAAAAAAGACAGAGGGAAGCCACGTCACGGTGGTGGGAAAGTGACTAAAGCTGAGATGCCAGATCTAGACCGATAACATTACAGTCCTTTTTTTTTTTTTTTTTGATTTTGTGGAGAATCTTGAATTCATAACCGTACAAGCAGGCCAGCAATATTCAATACACGAACAAATGGTAGATTTATAAACAGGCAAGAGGGATTCTGGCAAGAAAAATTGTCTGGCACGACACTGTGAACCAACCTTCTTAGCAACAGATCTAGTTATTGACAATACAATCGCTCCACTTCATGTTTGGGGAAAGAATGAGACCAAGAAGGTGCAATGAGTTGCTCTCTTGGAGGTTAGCATCAGCCATACTGATAGATGACAAAAATGGTTTTCTATGATGATTTAAGAATAGCAGTTTTGTTTTGAAGTCATTAAAACTCATTTAACAGTCATTAAAAGTCATTACTTGCCCCAGTTAACAACATATTGAAAGTCATTTTCAAGAGCAGCTTCCAGCTTTACGGCTATCTGTCTCTATTCATTATCTATCTATCTATCTATCTATCTATCTATCTATCTCATTCTGTTATCTATCTATCTATCTATCTATCTATCTTAGTGTTCCATGGTTGAACGTTTCTCCATCTAAGTCTATTGATATCTATCTATCTATCCTAATACAGAAAATGGTGATTAGTGTTGTATTTAATTTTTTGGAAAATTGTAGATGGCAGAATAGCAAGAAACTAGATGAGAGTTCCACCGGCGAGAAATGTGAGAAAATAAACTATTAAAATAGAACTTACACTTGTATCTAGCTATTTCGACAGAAATGAGACCTAACTGCCAATCGAGTAGTACAGTTAAATTCATGTAGTTGATGTACCAGCGATTGAAGCTCATCAGAACAATTACCGTGAAAATATTTATAGAAAAGACAAAAGGTGGTAGGAAAGTGACAAAAGTTGATATGCCAGGTCAGGACCGATAAAATTACAAACACTTTTTTGTAATTTTGTTGAGGATCTCATGATATAGAGCAGCAAGGTCACCAGACCAGATGTGGCAACAATATTCAATGCACAGACAAATGGCAGATTTATAAACGTACAAGATGGATTCTGGCGAGAAAAATTGTCTGGCACACATTGTGAACCAACCTTCTTAGTAGCAGATCTAGTTATTGACTCAATGCAATCACCCCCACTTCATGTTTAGGAAAAGCATGAGACCAAGAAGGGGCAATGAGTTGCTCTCTTGGAGGTTAGCATCAGCCATACTGATAGATGACAAAAATGGTTCTCTATGATGATTAAAGAATAGCAGTTTTGTTTTGAGGTCATTAAAACTCATTTAATAACCATTAAAAGTCATTCCTTGCTCCAGTTAACAACATATTGAAAGTCATTTTTCAAGAGCAGCTTCCAGCTTTACATCTATCTATCTATCTATCTATCATCTATCTATCTATCTATCCTAATACAACTTTTTTAGTCTCCATACAGATGGTGGGAAAAATGTATAAGTTAACATTTGGTAGATTTGTAAATGTGCAGGAAAGAATTCTGGTTAGAAAAATTGTTTGGCACAACTTTTCTAGTAGTAGACCTGGCAATTGATCCAATGTAATCATTCTATCCCCTGTCAGTAGAAAACGTGAAACCAAAAAGGTGCAAAAAGATGCTCTCTCTCCTGAAGGTGAGCATCAGCCATACTGATGAAGACCAAAATAGTTCTTTATGACGATTAAAGGATAGCTGTTTCGTTTTGAGGTCATTAAAATTTACAAGTCTTTTCTTGCCCCAGTTAACTGTTATGGTAAATTACCCATACACAGATGGGCTGTCGCAAGTTACAAATAAATGCAGGTATTTCTTTTAGAAAAGTAGTTTCCAGCAGTCAGCTCTGACAGTCGGGCTTAACATTCTTACTCGTTTGTATATTTGTATTATATTTGTATTATTGTTTTCTGTTAATATATTTGTTAACTCAATTTGCTAACTTCTCTTGGTGTCTTTTTTTCTGACCCCAAGTCCACACCATTAACAACAGATTGAAGGTCATTTTCAAGAGCAGCTTCCAAATTTACATCTATCTATCTATCTATCTATCTATCTATCTATCTATCTATCTATCTATCTATCTCATTCTGTTATCTATCTATCTATCTATCTCAGTCTGTTATCTATCTATCTATCTATTTCAGCCTGTTAATTATCTATCTCTGTAAGATGCCCTGCAGCCACTCGAAGTAGATTATCTATCTATCTATCTATCTATCTATCTATCTATCTATCTATCTATCTCAATTTGACCATATCTATTTAAGTCTTTTCATATCTATCTATCTATCTATCTATCTATCTATCTATCTATCTATCTCAATTTGACCATATCTATTTAAGTCTGTTCATATCTATCTATCTATCTATCTATCTATCTATCTATCTATCTATCTCATTCTGTTATCTATCTATCTATCTATCTATATCGATACAACATTTTTAGACTCCATATAGATGAAGGGGGCAAAAATGTATAATTTAACATTTGGTAGATTTATAAGCGTACAGGAAAGAATTTTGGCTAGAAGAATTGTCTGGCACAAATTTCTTAGCAGTAGACCAAGCAATTGGTTCAATATAATCATTCCACTCCATGACAGTGGAAAACGCGAGACCAAAAAAGGCGCAAAGAGCTGCCTTCTGGATCTCAGCAGCAGATAGTTCTTTATGATGATTAAAGAATAGAAACTTCATTTTGAAGTCATTAAAATTTATAAGTCATTTCTTGCCCCAGTTAACAACAGATTGAAGGTCATTTTAGAGAGCAGCTTCTAACTTTACATCTATCTATCTATCTATCTATCTATCTATCTATCTATCTAAATACAGACTCCATACAGATGATAGGGACAAAAATGACTAATCCAAGATTTGACTAAGTTGTTTGATCCTATTTGCTATAAACTCACAAATATTGGTGTCGATAGTGAGAAACTGTAAGATTCGTTTTCACAGTCATTGGATGATTCGAAACAATGCGTTTCACTAGAACAGTGTTGACATTTTTTGGAATCCCGGTTACGGCCAACTTAGTATCAAATATGAATAAATATCTCCTTGAATTGCCAGTGTCAATCCAGTCCAAAAATGAGATTTTTCTGAGTCGAACGAGAATAGAAAGACAATCTGTTTCACATAAAATTCACCTTCGAATTTGGAGATAGATAGATAGATAGATAGATAGATAGATAGATAGATATGAACAAGCTGAGATAGATAGATAGATAGATAGATAGATAGATAGATAGATAGATAGATAGATAGATAGATAGATAAAAAAGAATGTCAGAGTTATGAACAGATAGATACAAGGATAGGTATATATGAACAGAATGCCATAGATAAGAAAAAATATATAAATAGAGAGAGATGGATAAAATGTCAAACACAAGAAAAATATAGAATATATAATATATATATATATATATATATATATATATATATATATGTATTGAGAGAGAGAGAGAGACAGGTAAACTGGAACAGAATGTCATAAATAAGAAAAAGATAGATAGACACGAACTGAATATCAGATAGATAGATAGATAATGAATAGACAAGGATAGATAGATAGATAGATAGATAGATAGATAGATAGATAGATAGATAGATAATGAATAGACAAGGATAGATAGATAGATAGATAGATAGATAGATAGATAGATAATGAATAGACAAGGATAGATAGATAGATAGATAGATAGATAGATAGATAGATAGATAGATAGATAGATAGATAATGAATAGACAAGGATAGATAGATAGATAGATAGATAGATAGATAGATAGATAGATAGATAGATAGATAGATAGATAGATAGATAGAAATGAATAGACAAGGATAGATAGATAGATAGATAGATAGATAGATAGATAGATAGATAGATAGATAGATAATGAATAAACTTAGATATATAGATAAATAATGAACAAACCGAGACAGATAGATAGATAGATAGATAGATAGATAGATAGATAGATAGATAGATAGATAGATAGTCCCTCTCCCGCCGTTTGCACACGTTTATTACCACTTTATTTATTTTCCATACATGCTTAAAGAAGGTTTCTCTCTGGATATGTTTAACAAGACGTAAATTCAATGCAAAAATTATATACACTTTTAATTTCTTATTTTCGATGTTCATGCCTGCAAATAATTCCATTCATACTGACGCAATTCGTACCCTCCATTCAACAATTTTCGGTCAACCCAGACAAAAATAAATCTAGTTATCGTATAAAAATGAACAGAATGCTTATTGACAAAAATATTTCAAAACCTAATTTAAACGTTGAATTATCTCCCTTTATTTTATCTTTTTTTTGTTTTCAATGGCAACTTTTATTTTCATCTACTAATTTACTTTCTCTGTTTTCACTTCTCCCATCTGTTCACATCCATACATTTCCCCCCCCCCTTGGGGTAGGCAGTGTAGCTAAGGAGTTTCTAATTATTTCAAAGCTCAATTTCATTTTCATCTTCATTAAATTTTCACAGTTTATTTTTATTTTTAATCGTCCATTACATTATGAGTTGCTTGTTTTCTAAATTCTGATTGAATAATGTTATCGATTATTTTATCTTTATTTCAAAACAATTCATTGTCAATTTAATTCAACATTTTGATCCATTATCTTCGTCCCTGATTATTAGAGCAATCAATTCCTTCGTCAGCTGTGCATTGATTCGGCGAAAAACATCGAAACTTTCACAAATCTTTAACCTTTATAATCCTTAATGGAAATGAATCTTTTTACGTGTTTCCAACTATTTTTTCATTTTGTCTGAAGTTCTACTTTGCATTTCTGATGTCAGGCTGTGTGTGTGTGTGTGTGTGTGTGTGTGTGTGTGTGTGTGTGTGTGTGTGTGTGTGTGTGTGTGTGTGTATGTCTATGTCTGTATGTGTATATGTGTTTATGTGTGTATGTGTATGTGTATGTTTATGTATGAGTGTGTTTATCTGCGTGCATGTATGGGTGTGCATGTGTATATGTATGTGTGTATGTGTGCGTGTATGTGTGTATGTGCGTATGTGTATGTGTTTTTATGTGGTATGTGTGTGCATGCGTGTGTGTTTATGTGTGGGTATGTATGTGTGTGCATGTATGTCTATGTGTGTATGCGTGTATATGCATGTGTGAGTAGGCATGTGTATGTTTGTGTATGTGTGTATGTGTGTGTTTATCTGTGTGTATGTGTGTGCATGTGTGCGTGTGCATGTGTGTATGTATGCATGTATGTGTATGTATGTGTGCGTGTATGTATGTGCGTATGTGTATGTGTTTTTATGTGTATATGCGTGTGTATGTTTGTGTATGTGTATGTTCATCTGTGTTTATGTGTGTGCATGTGTGCGTGATCATGTGTCTATGTGCGTATGTATGTGTGTATGTATGCGTGTGTATGTGTTCTTGTGTGTGTGTGTGTGTGTGTGTGTGTGTGTGTGTGTGTGTGTGTGTGTGTGCGTGTGTGTGTCTGCAGGCGTGTTAACGCATAGGCGCAATTTGTTAGGAAGTGCCAGGGGCTCTTGGCAATATTTCTCTGAATCAACAGAATCAAAAGTATAAACAATGAATATATGTTTCTTTATTTGACTTCGATTGGATAGGGTCCTTTGTAATTCGGGTTGGCGAAAGTTCGTTTGGCTGGGTAGTTTACGGGTCAGACTTTGCTAGTAGGTGGGAGGGTGGCTAGTTTGGAAACATTCTGAGGACGCCAAGTACTATGTTTTCTCGGTCCTCAATAGGGCGGAAAATGTCCTTAAGCAGATAACAACTAGTTCTTCACGCTTGACCGGTTTCTATAAAAAAATCCCGAAAGTTCAGAATCGCGAAATTTAAAATCCAGAAAGATCAGAATCCTAAAAAATAGTCTTTGGGAGAAATTGAAAAAAAAAGTGTGTGGGCGGGGAATGCTTTACTTCTAGACATTTACAAAATACAGTGTAAATATTGTTTATACATTTGAAACATTCAAAATTCATTAAAAAAATATAAAACTAGAATATGGCGACTAGCGGATGGGAAATTTTAGTAGGCAATGCGCATGTCGGTGTTTATCGGATTATGGGTAACTTTCAAAAAGAGCAGCAAGGCGTAGAAAACGAATGTGAACGCATTCTCTGGGGAGAGTCTTGTCCAAAAAGAAAAAAAAATGTGTTTTATCGTGATGAAAAGCTTAAAAATATAGTTAGCGATCGTGAAATCCTACTAGATCTCATAGACTATCTTAGGATAATTCATAATCTTTCATTATAAATTATTCATATTTTCTGGTTTAATATTTTTTAATCAATTTTGAATGTTTCAAATGTATACACATTTAAACGCTATTTTGTAAATGTTTAGAAATAAAGGCATTTCAATTTTTTTTTTTCTATTTCTTCCAAAGACTATTTTTTTAGGATTCTGATCTTTTAGTATTTTAAATTTCGGGATTCTTATCTTTCGGGATTTTGATACATTCGAGATTTTTAATTTCAGGATTTCGACCTTCAGGATTTTAAGATTAGAGATTATGTACCAAAGCCATAAAATATATAATATATTTACAAATCTGACTCTGATTTATTAACCGTTCAGATGCATAATCGACTCTGATTTGGGCTTTTAATTACCGTCAATGGCAAGTGACTATATATATATATATATGTGTGTGTGTGTGTGTGTGTGTGTGTGTGTGTGTGTGTGTGTGTGTGTGTGTTGAACAATAAAAAATATTAAAAATTAAAATCTTCAGACACACTGGGTTGTATGTTAATATTCTTTCGTTTTTATTATTTCAGTTAGATTTCTCGACTAGTTTCGGCCAGCATGGCCATCACCAGAAGAAAAAAAAATTCTGTTTGCTAATAGCAGGAATTACAGAAATGAATATCTTGATGAAGAAAATGAATTTTTGTCTGTAGTTTACATTTGTTTTTTTTTTGTATTTATATATATATATATATATATATATATATATATATATATATATATATATATATATAATTTAAATAAAAAAGACCACTTTAAGGTTCCATGTAATAAATTATTTTACGATAGCTCTTTTAAAAGGACTGCGGATCATCAGACTTTACTTTCAAACAAAAAAATGAAAAGAAAATTTACACATTTTTGACGGGCCGTATTAAACATATGTAAATTAACGAAGTTAGGAAGTGAGGGGGGAGAGAGAAGACATCAGTGAGTTAGCAGATATTGACACATTTAAACGGTTAACGGAAGTTATATATTGATATCGAAGGGGTAGATTGAGCTCTCTGGATTTTATCTTCCTTAGGTTTTACCCATACGGATTACCTAGTTTTTCATAAACTAACTAACTAACTATATATATATATATATATATATATATATATATATATATATATATATATATATATATATATTAAAATAATAAGAAAAAAACAGTAAGATTTATAATCCTGTGTTCTTAGTAATTATTCTTATTTTAAAAAAACAGTAATCGATACAAATAGTAGAACAAAATATTATAATTATATTCTATTTCAAAAACATAACTCCATCGCAAAACTGAAACTAAATTTATTAATTTAATTAATTTTTTTTTTTATAAATTAATTAAATTTCTTAAAATGTTATCCCTAACATCGCTTGACAATGGAACGAGACTATGGATTTTAAGCTTAATTTTTATAATTAAATTTTTTAAATTTAGTTTCAGTTTTAAAACAGAAATTTTCTGTATCGCGATGGAATCATATTTTAAAAAAAGATAATAATTATAATATATATATATATATTGTGTATATTTAGACAGAAATTTTTCATGCATGTTTCATTAAATAATATAGACAAGTTTTGTCTATTTATTTTAAGTAAGTTCCTTTCATATTGCCTGATAAACTTAATAACATTATCATTGAAAGACGAAAGGAAATCACCATATTGATACATGTTTAAATCCAATCTAGGCTTTCGACTTACATAATCCATTATCAAAGATGACAATTACTTTTCAATATATCAAACAATACACGGACGAAACAATAATGATAGTCTGTTTTTGTTGCATGAAAAATTTCAAAGCAACGACAAACTTGTGTATACGAGACGCGGAAGCGAAAATCGCATCGTAGCTCGTGACGTCACACATGACCACCCGAGAGTGAAAACGAAAAGTATTGAGTATGGGAAACCGTTGATATAAACCAATGGCTTCTGTTATTAACTATAGGCATTTAAGAATATTTGTGGAGATTTCGTAGTCTATTTGTTAAGGTTAGGTTTCAACTGTTTTATGTATATAGCTTCGAGAATTTTTTGGTTTTGTTTATTGTTTTCATGTTTCAGTATAGTTGTGTTTTCAACGAGGATTTTCCGGAACTGTGTACGCGGCCAGGCATGTTGTTTTAAATGTTCATATATATATATATATATATATATATATATATATTCAATGTGAAGTGACAATATAATCAACATCTTATATCATCGAAAAATGTGCTCATTACCAAGCACCAAGTCGTTACAAATTAAAATAGAAAAAATAAAAAGAAGACAATGGGTTTATGATTTATAATTTAAAAAATATCAAACATTTACGATAAGCCTCTATTATTTGCTTGGTTTAGAAATAACAAATTTCTCTTTCATAAATTTGACCTTGTGCCAGGCTTGGCTTAGTTTAAAACTTCAAACAAAAAGAGATTCCAATTAAATTAAATCGTATGCCGACCACAAAAATAGTAAAATGAAGAAAGAATACATTTTTCATCAGAAGATTTAAAAAAAAAACAGTGTCACCCCAAGCATGGTAGAACATCCACTAACACGCAAGGGGTTACAGGGTGTGGAGAAATTAGGGACAGAAACATTAGTTATGAGTAGAAAGAGAAAAGAATTTTTGATACGGAAATTCTAAGCCGCTTGAAAATAACGTAGATGTCTTTCAGAAGCTAAGCAATGTATTAAGAGATAGAAAAATAGCGTTAGAATCAAAAGAAAAATAAATAATCGTTCTGAACTGCTATGAAAAATCAAATCTTCTTAATGCCAGTGAATGCTGGAGAGTCTCCTTAAAAAGGAAGAAAACAGCGGACGCGAGAGAAATGTGGTTCTGCTGAAGAAAATGTTGAAAATACCATGGACGAAATAACGGGGAAATCTTAAGAACACAACTATTAAGAAACATAAACTTACAATCAGAAAACGGAAGACGAAACTTCTGTGACAAATAATAAGGGAGGAGTACCTGGAGACTTAAACAGAAGACAAAAGAAAAGAGGGAGTATAACAAGTAGCCTTAAAGAGCTGGCGTGAATGAATGGCAAGAAGAGGAGAGGAAAAAACGGAAGACTGAAGAAGGAAAAGGTAAGAGAGAAGAAAGAAAAACTGAAGAGAAAAGAAAGAAAACGGAAGAGAGGAAAAGGAAAACGGAAGAGAGGAAAAGGAAAGCGGAAGAGAGGAGAAAGAAAACTGAGAAGAGAAGATGAAAACGAAAAAAAGAAAACGAAAAACGAAAGAGAGAAGAAGGAGAGCTGATGAGAAAAGAAGAAAAACAGAAAGTTTAAGAAAGTACAAGAAAAGGAGAAAGAAGGAAAAGAGAAAAGAGAAGAAGCAAAAGGAAAAGCGAAGAAGGAAAACGAAAAGAAATGAAGAAAAACGGAAGAAAGAAGAATGAAAACGGGAGAGAGGAAAGAATACGGAAAAATAAAGAAAAACGGAAGTGAGAAGAAGGAAAACGGAAAAAGAAAAAGGAAAAAGAAAGTGAGAAGAAGGAAAAAGGAAGAAAGAAGAAAGAAAACTGAAGAGAGAAGGAAAGCGGACAAAAATGAAGCAAATCGGAGGAGAGAAGAAAGAAAATGGAAAGGAGAAGAAAGTAACTGAAAGAGAGAAGAAAGAAAACGAAAGATTGAAGAAAGTAAACGGAAGAGAGAAGAAGGAAAACGGAAAAGAGAGGACGGAAAACGGAAGAGAGGCGAAGGAAAACGGAAGGAAGGCGAAGGAAAACGGAGGAGAGAGGACGGAAAACGGAAGGGGGGCGAAGGAAAACGGAAGGGAGGCGAAGGAAAACGGAAGGGAGGCGAAGGAAAACGGAAAAGAGAGGATGGAAAACGGAAGAGAGGCGAAGGAAAACGGAAGGGAGGCGAAGGAAAACGGAAGGGAGGCGAAGGAAAACGGAAGGGAGGCGAAGGAAAACGGAAGAGTGAAGAAGGAAAACGGAAGAGAGGCGAAGGAAAACGGAAGAGAGAAGAAGGAAAACGGAAAATTTAAGAAAGTAAAAGAAAAAGGGGAAGAAGGAAAAAGAAAAGCGAAGAAGGAAAACGGGAAAAAAATGAAGAAAAACGGAAGAAAGAAGAAAGAAAACGGAAGAGAGGAAGGAATACGAAAAAAAATAAAGGAAAACAGAAGTGCGAAGAAGGAAAACGGAGAAAGAAGAAAAAGATGAAAAGGAGACTGCAAATTACGGAAAAGAAGTCAATTTATTGTGCGAGAAATCGCATCTAAATGAAAAATTGTGTATCAGTTCCAAGTGTCAAGGCCAAGGTCCTCACCAGAAACTAAAACTCTAATATATAACGGCCAGACGACTGAAAGATGCAAGCGACAAAAAGACAGCCTGATCACAAAAAGAATAGAAAAATAGAAAGAAAAGTGAAAAGTAAAGACAATAAATAAAAATAAAGAAGAAAGTGTGAAAGAAAGTGCTATTGCGTCCATTCATCCGTGGTCAGTGACGACGACTCTGCGCTTGCGTACTTAGGATTGATGATGTGAAAACGACAAGTAGATAACTCTCACAGATAAAATACGAATCTGCCCGAAGGAAAAGAAAAAAAAAAGAAAAGGAAAAAGATTAATTCCTGTTCATGGCGTAAAACCGGGCGGTAGCGAAAACTGCCGAAGTGCGACCGGCCAACACCAGCAAATCGTGCGAAATATTAATATGATTTAAGAAAATTGTTCTCTAAAAAGAACTTAGCGATCTAATTAGAACTCGATGGCAGGAACATACATTTTCACCTTTGCGAAAACGGAAGGCCGTAAAGGTAGGCTAACTTGATACAGAAGGAAAAAGGTGAAAAATTAATTATACAGATATAATGAATTAAAATGATCACTTTACAAGGAAAATAATAATAATAATAATAATAATAATAATAATAATAATAATAATAATAATAAAAAGTGTAATGACAGCAAGTTTAATTAATAAAAACATTAAAAAGCAAAAATAGCTTAATCATAATTAGTATCGTTGTTAATTATAGTAGCGAGTCTCTGTAAAACACGCAGTAAGAAAACTATTCACATTGTCACAGAAATATAAGGTCCTTAAAATATACTAGTTGTAGGAGAGGATTGCTACTATTTTTATTTCTCTAATAATGATTGAAAAAATAAAGAAACGCTTTTATCTTTAGCGCCACCTCAACAAATATTTTTTTAAAAATTGATCGATACAAACAAATTTTGAAAGTTAAAATTCCTAAAATGCTACTAAATTAAACTAAATATATAAGGCCTTGATGTTTAAAACTTTAGCCTATCTCATTTAAAAAAGAAAAAAAAGAAAAGAAAGTTAAATGAAGGTTTTTGGTGTAAAAAAATAATTTGGCCGCATTACAATTTCATATTTAATCATGAGTTTTGTCTTCTTAAGACGCCCCTTGCATTTTCAGGCTAAAAAAAAAAACAGTTGGTGTATCAAAATGTCTCTTAACCCGTATTTCCATATTAAATCAAAAGTTTTAGTGTTAAAGTAAGGTTTTTAGCCTTTAAATGTTTTAGTTGCATACTTTTCTAGACTAAAACAATAGATTGAGTCTAAAATAACAACATTCAGAATTCGTTTAGAACAGGTACCTCCAAAAAGTCGCCAAAAAAGCATATCATAATGAAAAAAAGCTCCAAACTTGATTAAAAAAAACTTTTAACGACAAAATATTTATATTATTATTAAGAGGAAAGACTAAAGAATTTTTTATTATTTCATTAAATTTTATAATACTTTATACCATGTTCGAAATTTTGGTTAAAACGGGCCGAAGATTACAATGTGAAATTTAGCGTTTCTTTTACATTGTTTTGGAAATTCTTATAAAAATCAAGTAATTGCCGGATTTTAATGAAATTTTCAGGTTTTATTTGAAAAAAAAAAAAAAAAAAAAAATTATTTTTTTTTTTCTGTTTTAGAACCTCTTGGTATATTTTTTTTTACATCTGTTATCCCGATTTATGAAATTTCGAGAAATTAAAATTCCACCCTCTTCATATCTATATTAGTTAAAAGCAGAACTCCTTAGAAAATATATATCACCAATTTGTTTTTGTCAAACAGAAACACCATTGTACCGAAAATCTGCCCTGAATTGTAAAATAAAAAAAATCAATAAAATTATGACATTATTTACATATAAAAGCTTTTCATAGCTTTCACAAATGAGATATATTAAGGACAATATTGTCTTAAGAAAAAACATTTGCGATGAATAATGAATTTTTACAAAAATTATTTTCATTTTTTAAAATTTTAATTAGAATAATTTAAGTTTTAAATCCTTGAAACTTCTTAATTCCACCCTTTTAGATGATATTATTAGTAAGTAAAACTATATTTACTAATCATAAATTGAAAAAATTAATACAAATCATCTAAACCAATATTTTTAAAAGAATTTTGAATTTTTTGTATGTGTATAAACCTGCCAATTTTTTTTAAATACGGATGATCATACACGACATTATCAGAAAATAAGAGTGATAATTGTATTAAATTTAAAGCCAGAAAGTATCTGAAACTCAATAAAAAATAAATTAAGGAAATTATTTTATTAAATTTTTAATATTACTGAGTACTTTAAAATTATTTATAAAAGGCGCTCAATTCAATTATTTTTACGGCTAAAGCCTCCACAGAAAAACATTAGGTCAACATCAATCTGTCATCGTAATGTCAAACATGTCAACAGGTTTGTTATACCGGAACATACCTATTCTATTGTTAATAGACTCTCCCACACATAATAAGTAGTAGTAGTGGCAGTCGCCAGGGAGCTCAGAGTGAGTTGGTGAGTCAGTCGATGTCGGACATTAAAGTATCAACCACCACAACTAGATTGCTGCGTCATTAACTATTATTTCAAGTACCTAACGTTTTGTACGTCGAACCTTTTTAGGACCGACTCAGTGAAAATACAAGCCTCCACTGTGAAAACTACTCTACAACACATTGGCGACGAGGGATTTCGTACTCTACAACAAGGTCAAATAAACAGCTACTGTGATGTTGAAAAAAATGTATTTCTGCGATATTTTAGAATTTAAAAAAAAATAATATTCGTTTCAAATCGAATATTCCTCAAATAAAGTTTCAGAAAGTTAGTATGTTTGCCTCCGTTGGTAGTTGCATAATTAAAAGAAAGAAAAAACTTGTAATTCCAAGGAATGATTTATTTTCATGGAGATATTTTGACTAGCAGTTGCCAGTCTTGGTCACTCCTTTAATTTGAGTAAAAACAATGCGACGAAACTAGAAACGCTTAAGAATTTAAATCATGGAAAACAAACCGAGTTGATGACGTTTACAACGTTATACCAAGTCGAGGCATAAAAAAAAAGAAATTTTTGTTTTCTCCATATCATATTTTTGTTTGGAGCAAAGATGTCCAGACAGGATGGAGTTGTGTTGCTAGCCGAAATATTTCCATAAAAAAAATAAATCATCCGTTGAAAGTACGAGTTTTTCCTTTCTTTTAAAGTTTCAGAAAAGTATTGGAAGATTTTTTAATAAAGAGAATCGGATTGCGATAAAAGACGCATAAAATAAAAGGGCGCTAATCATCTATTTTAGAAAAAAATCTCCTTGCAGGCAATTTAAATTAATTTTTGAATATCTGTCTATATGGAGAGAAAAGGGAGATCACCTCCCTCTGTGGGATCATGTTGAGATCATAGACAAGGAACACCATTGGAAAATTCATAAACTTAAGGAAACAGCACATATTCTAGGCCACAAAAATCTCCTGAGCCGACCAAGCATAGAAATAAATACAATATGGGAACCAGTAATAAGGAGTGCCAGAGAAAAGCGATAACAACAAAGTTGCAATATGAGCTCTGGTAAAAACATGGAGTGATAACAGCAAAATTGCAATATGAGCACTGGTAAAAATGGTTGCTGAAGACATTAGGTTTATAATACCCAGAAATTCATACACAGATGTCCTCAAGGACACATGGCACAGTAGAGTTTCATTTTAGATAAAGACGTTGGTTAGATCCAGTGACTGGACCCAAACAGTGTGAGTTCAATACACGGTTAAGGCAGTGGAGAACTTTCAGAGGGAAAATTAACAAGAGATAACTGATAACTGACATCCATGGCACGTGGAACTAGAACAGTCTACCCCAGTGGGCGAAATAAAGAGTTCAGTTCGACATTCCAACCACCTGAAGAAGGCCGGAGCGTACAACGGCCGAAATGTTGTAATAAATATGGCGACAAAGATGAGGACAATAGTCCGAATAATGTAAACAGTGTACATAATACCTCATCTCAGAAATATAGACAGATACTGAAAGGCCGAAAAATTGTAATAAATATGGCGACAAAGATGAGGACAATAGTCAGAATAATGTAAATGGTGTACATAATACCTCATCTCAGAAATATAGACAGATACTGAAAGGCCGAAACGTTGTAATAAATATGGCGACAAAGATGAGGACAATAGTCCGAATAATGTAAACAGTGTACATAATACCTCATCTCAGAAATATAGACAGATACTGAAAGGCCGAAAAATTGTAATAAATATGGCGACAAAGATGAGGACAATAGTCAGAATAATGTAAATGGTGTACATAATACCTCATCTCAGAAATATAGACAGATACTGAAAGGCCGAAAAATTGTAATAAATATGGCGACAAAGATGAGGACAATAGTCAGAATAATGTAAACAGTGTACATAATACCTCATCTCAGAAATATAAGGCACGTTAGGCTATATGACCGTTCCGTATAGGATACAGGTTTGATTTCGGTCGGAGGCCGCAAATTTTCCATGAAAATTTCTCGGACATTCAGTTGTTGTTAATACTGTTTATTATAATCAGAGCATTTACTTAAATATTTGCATCTATAAAAAGAACGTATAAACATAAAAAATGTCTTATATATATATATATATATATATATATATATATATATATATATATATATATATATGAAGAAAAAATAATCAGTTATATAATCCAGAGTTCTTTACCATTAAAAACTGTGCTCTTACATTAGAGCATAATATTATAATTATTATTTAGAAATATGTATTCATTGTGACACAGAAATTCTCATGTTTTGAAACCAAAACTTAAGTCTTAAAATAAACTTAAAATTTGAACATCAGTTTCAATTTGAAGAGATGCTGGATAATTCAGCATCCCTTCAAATTGAAACTGAAAGTTCAAATTTTTAAGTTTAGTTTAAGATTTAAGCTTTGGTTTCAAAATAAAACCATTTTGTGTCACAATGAATTCAATTTCTAAATAATAATTATATAATAATATATATGTAAATTATATATATATATATATATATATATATATATATATATATATATATATATATATAGTTATATTTAGTTTATGCAAATTTAGGTAATCCGTATGGGTAGACCTGAAGAGATGATATCCAGAGAGCTCAATGTAAAATTCAGAGCAGATATGTTTGAATAAAAGACAGTCCGATGTTAAGACTCCATGTAATAAGCTATTTCACCATAACCCCTTTAACAGGGTTCTGGATGATCAGACTACTTCCAAAAAGCTGAAATGAAAAATCAGAACCCTGTTAAAGGGGTTATGGTGAAATAAACAGCACATGGAGTCTTAACATGGCCTCTTCTATTCAAAAAATATATAATTATATATATATAAATATAAATATATAATATATATATAATTATATATATATAATATATATATATATATATTATATATATATAAATATATATATAATTACATATATATAAATATATATAATTATATATATATAAATATATATAATTATATATATATAATTATATATAAATATATATAATTATATATATATATAAATTTATACATATATATAATATATATTATATATATATATATATTTATATATATATAAATATATATATATATATTTATTTATATATATATAAATATATATATATATATATATAAATATATATAATTAAATATATATATAATATATACAATTATATATATATATATATATATATATATATAAATATATATATAAATATATATATAAATATATATATATAATATATATATATATAAAATTAATATATATATATATATATATATATATATATATATATATATATATATATATATATAAAAATTACTATATATATATAAACCATATTTTAAATCAATTAATTTATAATATTAATGCTGTGTAAATTTACATCGAGCACTATTTTGTAAAAGTAGAAATATCCTTAAGAACTCCGGATCATATATTACTTACTGTTCTTCCTTTATATATATATATATATATATATATATATATATATATATATATATATATATATGAAAGTGAACATAGAAGTCAACACTTAAAATGCGACAGTCTGTTTCATGCTAGATGCAATCGTCAGGCCACATCTAGCATGAAACAGACTGTCGCCTCTAAGTGTTGACTTCTATGTTCACCTTTATATTTACACACGCTCTATCTCTGATATTGAGCATTTTATCCTATAAATATAGCACATCTTAAGATTATATTTCTTCATATATGTGTGTGTGTGTGTGTGTGTGTGTGTGTGTGTGTGTATTCTATATATATTATATATGCGTGGTGCATGCAACTGAATATATCTGGCTATATTTCTGAGATGAAGTATTATGTACACTATTTACATTATTCGGACTGTTGTCCTCATCTTTGTTGCTATACTTATCAGAACGTTTCCGCCGTTGTACGGTCGCCATCCGAACCACTTGAAGAAGGCTGTAGTGTACAACCATTGAAACGACGTATGATAAATACGGCGACAAAGATGAGGACAATTGACCAAATAATGTAAATAGTGAACTGAATATATATAATAAATTATAACCATGGAATATTTGTGTTTGGTTTGACCCTTTTTATCATATATATATATATATATATATATATATATATATATATATATATATATATAAAATTAACTGATTTTAAAATATGGTTCCTTCGCTACAGCGGAATTACCATGTTTCAAAAACTTCAAATTTAATTATATAATTAAATTAAAAGCATTAGTTCTGTTTCATCTTCAAGCGAATTTTGAATAACTTATTTTTTAAATTTACTGAGTTCTAAAAGCACATACACAATTCTTTTTCTAAGGATACAGAAAACCAATCCTATATATATAGTCTGATTCAAGTCTGAACATGAACCGTTTATGTATTATATATATATATATATATATATATATATATATATATATATATATATAGTGCTGTTCGATAAAAGTGACTCGATTTTTTTACTAAAAATGCTTTTTGTCTATTGTTTTGGGGGTTAAAATAATTTTTAATCTTACTTGTATAAAGACCCCTTCCTGACAACCTAGGAAAAAAACTTTATTCACCCTAAGTTATTCTATTGATAATTATAAATTTGGATATAAATGAGATTCAGGAAAAAACTCTGTGCAAAAAAAAAGTGACTCAGATATCGCATTCTAATGATTAAACTAGTAAATTTAAAGAGCTTTTGACAAAATATTGAAAACTATTTTTCAATACACCCAGAACAATATTCTAGAGAATTCTAGAACAGCTTAAATTAAATCTAGACTATTCCAGAATATTCCAGAAAGCCTCATACAATATAAAAACAGCTTGAAATAGCCACTCAAGTCACTAACCAGATGAAAGGGTACAAACACGCATCAGAACCACTTAAGGCATCTCTCAAAAGCAGGCAAGTTTACGAGAGAAATTGAAGAAATTGCTATAACCTCGCAATCAACTGTCTCTCGAGTGCTTAGGGCACATAATGACGCCACTCCTGCTCCAAGGAAGGAAACAAGGGGACGAAAGAAAAAGATTGATGATAGAACTGTCAGGGTAATCAAGAGAGAAGTTGCGAAGAATAGGATTATAACTAGCCAAGAAATTGCAGCCAGTCTAAGCGAAGAGCAAGGTATTAGTCTTGCCTCTTCAACAGTCCGTCAGAACAAGGTTACAAATCTTGTTAGAACAAGGCTAAAATCTTGTACACGAAGGTTTAAGCCGCTAATAAGCAAAGCCAACAAAGCCAACAAAGCCAAGAGACTTGAATGGGTTCACTATTACAAAAATGTCACCGTAAAAGACTGGAAGAATGTTCTCTTCTCCGCTGAAACGAAAGTTGAGCTAAATTCAAAGGATAAGTTGAGTCACTTTTATCGAACAGCACTATATATATATATATATACATATATATATATATATATATATATATATATATATATTATTTTCTCTCTGAGTTCTTTTGTATTTTGCTATATTCGTTTTCACTGATTGTTCTGTGCATTTTTATGTGTTTATTTTTTAAAAGATATTTCAAACGAATGTCGCAACTTTCGAAAGTACTCGGGAAGAAAATAATATAAAATAAAAAATAAATATGAACTTTGGCAAATTTTCTGATATATTAGTTCAGTATCAATGGCATCTGAGTAACATAAAATCAAGCCATAAGTTGAACGGTTGACAACACTAAGTATTTATGGCAAGCTATTTTTAAAAATTCAATTCCAAGTGTCACTGGATAGCCAAACACGCTTAAGATAAGACCCGCATCTGATAAACTTGAACTATTTATAAGCCACCAGACATAAAGTTTACTCCATAATAACTGCTAATCAGATACTTCTTAAATTTCTATATTTAACACCATTCGTCGCCATTCTGAGAGACAAAGACTCTTTGATCAGTTGACAGGCTTACGGCCATATCAAGTTGAAACGCCATTTCTCTTACGATCAGCGAGGTTAAGGAACCTTGAGATTAGTCGGTTCGTAGATGGTTGAACGCTTGGGAATAACGGCTGCTGTAAGCTAGGATGCGCAGGTGGTATTTGCTTACGATCTATATCATGTTGAAACACCGATTATCGTAAGATCACCGAAGTTAAGCAACGTCGAGCCTGGTCGGTAACTGGATGGGTGACTGCTTGGTAATACCAGGTGATACACTCTTGGGCGTTTATGTCTCTCCGCGCCTAAATCACAGTTGACTATTTTAGTTAAATGACATGCATGATACGCACTTGGAGGATCATGTCTCTCCATAACTTAAAAGAATCAACAGAGATTTAGGCGAGGTAATTGTGGAGAGATATAATCGTCCAAGCATGTATCACGTATGACAATTAACTGAAAAGTCAACAGTGATTTAGGCGAGGAAGTTGTGGAGAGACATAATCGTCCAAGCATGTATCACGTATGACAATTAACTGAAAAGTCAACAATGATTTAGGTGAGAAAGTTGTGGGGAGATATGATCGTCTAAGTGTGTATCATGCATGTCACTTAACTGAAAGAGTTAACAGTGATTTAGGCATGGATGTGGTGGAGAGCCATAATCGTCCAAGCGTGTATCACGTATGGCACTTAACTGAAAGAGTCAACAGTAATTTAGGCGAGGAAATTGTGGAGAGACATAATCGTCCAAGTGAGTATCACGCATGTCACTTAACTGAAAGAGTTAAGAGTGATTTACGTGAGGAAGTTGGCGAGAGACATGATTGTCAACATTGATTTAGGCGAGGAAGTTGTGGAGAGACATAACCGCCCAAGAGTGTATCACATATGCCACTTAAAGAATCAACAGTGATTTAGGCGAGGAAGTTGTGGAGAGACATAATCGTCCAAGCGTGTATCACGTATGGCACTTATCTAAAAGAATCACCAGTGATTTAGGCGAGGAAGTAGTGGAGAGACATAATCGTCCAAGCGTGTATCACGTATGGCACTTATCTAAAAGAATCACCAGTGATTTAGGCGAGGAAGTAGTGGAGAGACATAATCGTCCAAGCGTGTATCATGTATGGCACTTATCTAAAAGAATCAACATTGATTTAGGCGAGGAAGTTGTGGAGAGACATAATCGTCCAAGCGTGTATCATGTATGGCACTTATCTAAAAGAATCAACATTGATTTAGGCGAGGAAGTTGTGGAGAGACATAATCGTATAAGCGTGTATCACGTATAGCATTTAACTGACTGAATGCCATTGGCAGTTGTTATTCTGATACAACGTTTATGTAAGGCTGATTGTCTGGAGTACTCGTTGAGGATCGAAACCGTATCTATTTTTTAACACGATATCACATCACTGGCAGAATGTTATGTAATAACAAAAGACGATATAAAATGTAGGAATCAGTCATATATACAGACCCCAGTTTGCATGTGAAAAATCCGCCTGATCATTTACACAACCCGACCAAACAGCCACGCCCTTAGAAGTGATCGCATATGACCTGGCTGGCGTCAATCCCATTCAATCTAATCACTTTATATTTTTCTATTCTCTCGTAATAATCAGTGCCATTAGAACCATTTAAGTCGCTGCCCACAAAATCTGTTCGAATTATTACGACTCGTCTGCTCTCGGCCATTCCCTTAGACAGATTGCCCGACTCAAACATCACTGCTCCCTGCTTCCGTTTCGTCTGTTCCAACACAAAATGACGCACGGATCGCGACCGCCATCTTTGATCAGCCATTGTCACTAACCGTTGTGATGGCTATTATCCCGCTGCTTACACTTTTGTGCTTCGTTTCACTTTTCATGGGCCAATAATAAATTTATGTTTGTTCAGCGAACAATGATCGTTTCTTTAAACCTTTTTTTACTTGATTTCCTCTGGATTTTTTTACATTTTTATCTTTCTCCTCCCCAGTTCAATCAGCCGAACAATTTTCCGCCTTTTCTTTTTGTCGGGTGATCCGCCATCTTTTTTAATGAGCAAATATTTATTTTGATTCTCTTGTGTTCGTTCTTTTGTGATTTTTCTCTTTATTATTCCATCTTCGTCTTTCTCTATCTCTCTCTCTCTCATCCACTCACTCACTCACTCACTCACTCACTCACTCACTCACTTCTCTTCAATACCATTTTTCTCACTCCTTGCACCTAGTCATCTTAATGATTCTCTTGCGTTTTTACTTATAACACAAATTGTATATCTCACTTTCTCTCTCTCTCTCTCTCTCTCTCTCTCTCTGCGTCCTCTCTCTCGCTCTCTTTCTTTTTCTCTCTTTCTCTCGCTCTCTTTCTTTCTCTCTCTTTCTCTCGCTCTTTTTCTCTCTCTCTCTCTCTCTCTTTCTCTCTCTGATACGCCGATGCACACAAATCAACATAAAGCTTCGACGAAAGGTAAGGCTTTGCAGTCTAGTCCACTTGACCATTACAACTAAGTCATAAGTTCGAGCCTTACTTGATACGGATATACTTGTGGCCTTGCGACAAACTAAGATTAGTTGGGCACTTGGGATACGCCAATAGTAGTTAGTAGTTAGTTGACCATTATTACTGTATTGATCCTCACTAGGTGCCCCATACATGTAACCTTGAGCCAAACTTAGCTAAGATGAGTAAATAACACCCTGGGCTCTTGGGATACGGTAATGTTTAGCGGGATAGTCTGGTTGATCATAACAAGTGCATTGATCCTCACTAGGTGCCTTATACATGTAACCTTGAGCCAAACTTAGCTAAGATGAGTAAATAACACCCTGGGCTCTTGGGATACGGTAATGTTTAGCGGGATAGTCTGGTTGATCATAACAAGTGCATTGATCCCCACTAGGTGCCCCATACTTGTAACCTTGTGCCAAACTTAGCTAAGATGAGTAAATAACACCCTGGGCTCTTGGGATACGGTAATGTTTAGCGGGATAGTCTGGTTGATCATAACAAGTGCATTGATCCTCACTAGGTGCCTTATACTTGTAACCTTGTGCCAAACTTAGCTAAGATGAGTAAATATCACCCTGGGCTCTTGGGATACGGTAATGTTTAGCGGGATAGTCTGGTTGATCATAACAAGTGCATTGATCCTCACTAGGTGCCCCATACTTGTAACCTTGTGCCAAACTTAGCTAAGATGAGTAAATAACACCCTGGGCTCTTGGGATACGGTAATGTTTAGCGGGATAGTCCGGTTGATCATAACTAATACCAAATTTAGCTTAGTTAAGCAAAGTAACATTTTATAGCCTCTCGTTTATCGATAAAGTATAATTGATCATTATTACTAATTTTCATCCTCAGTAGGTGCTCTATACTTGTGACCTTGTGCCAAACTAAGCTACTATTTGTAAATAATATTTAGGAGCCTAGATAGAGTATTGGTTATCGAGCTTATCTGGTTGACCATTACTACTTATTCGATACTTATTGAGATTGCTATACAAAATCCGACATTGAATAGCCCATCCTGAGTTGACATAAAATCAATCGATTTGACAACATTACAACGACGTGAGCAACGAAAATTCTAATAAATACACATACAACTGCACGCCGCAGCACAACAGAACTCATATGCATTGCTCCTAAGTTTTTAATTTAATTAAATTCTTTCATTCTTCCTCGAATTATTCACTTTCTCTTGATTCGCATGTCAACTTTCTAGCGTTCAAATCGTTGCTAATTTGTGGATTAATTACGTCAAGTTCTTTATTCCAATGGAAACAAAAGATCAAATTAAAAACCAAAATATGATAAAATCCGGGTGAATGACGGCGGAACGAAATTTTTTCTCTTTTTATAAGGGGTAATACCATTCAGAGATTTATAGCGTCATTGACTACAGATGGGCGTACAGATCGTGACAACAGATAGACACTGGACAGCATCCATGCAAGTAATCACAAAACGAAAAGATCTGAAAAATGAAAACAAAACACCATTAAAAGTGACCATTTGTGATTTGCCATGTTTTGATTGGCTGACAAATAAAAAAAAAAATTTCCCCAAAATGCAGGCGTTTTTTAATCATAATTTTTGCATCCATTGAACAGACAAAAATTATCGTCTGGTCAGTCACAATATTTAGTTTATAGCGTCAATTAATGCTTACTTTTGAAAAAAAAAATCATTTTATATTGCATTGTGAGATTTTTTTTTCGTTTTTAGCCAGATTGTAGCATTGACCACAGATCTGTTTGGGTAACCACGGTGTGAACTTGCCGACGACATTTTCTTTTTTCCATTATTCCATTTTTTTTCTGCTGGTGTGCATCTTCGTTTCACACCTTTCAGTCCTGTTAATATTCAACTCTGGAAATAGTTCTCTAAGGTTCAAAGAATAATTTGCTTCGCTTCGCCTGGCTAAAAATAATTACTCGACACTCCAAATACATTTCACAATAAAAAGTCATCACGTGTGAAATGAGATTGTTCATGATGGAAGCGTTGAGATATGATTCCTCGATTTGTAATATTTTAAAACACATGAAACAATGGATCCATTAGTTTAATCCTATCCTCTTCACAAAGGTTCACTTTGTCTGACAACAAATTTAAGTAAAAGATTCGTTGCAAATGGCTGCCAATTTGTTTTATAAGGTCGAAATTATTATCAAAGTAAATAACAATTGATTTAGTACACAAGATTTTTCCAAATGAATTGGAGTTTCATACCATTTTGAGCGCGATTCTTACTGAGAAATCACATTCAGATTACTTTTATTGAGTCTTTGTTATTTCCACATTATACAAATGTTTTGTAAAATGTTCATGCATTTATATTATACAAAATTATATATCTAGATTGACAATACTAATAGACAGCTAGCTATCTAGATAGATAAGGATGAAAATGACATAGATAGATAGATAGATAGATAGATAGATAGATAGATAGATAGATATGAACAGGTTTAGATAGATAGATAGATAGATAGATAGATAGATAGATAGATAGATAGATAGATGAGGAAAATGACATAGATAGATAGATAGATAGATAGATAGATAGATAGATAGATAGATAGATAGATATGAACAGGTTTATAGAGATAGATAGATAGATAGATAGATAGATAGATAGATGAGGAAAATGACATAGATAGATAGATGAATAGATAGATAGATAGATAGATAGATATGAACAGGTTTAGATTGATAGATAGATAGATAGATAGATAGATAGATAGATAGATAGATAGATAGATGAGGAAAAATGACATAGATAGATAGATAGATAGATAGATAGATAGATAGATAGATAGATAGATAGATAGAGGAAGTGACTGACATAGATAGATAGAAGACAAATACTTTTAACTAATTATAGTTTACAATATTCTGTTCACTACTATTTCTCTAGTAGTTTTGTCTTGAAGGTTCGGTTCAGTTTAGCCTCCAGCTGTATCAACTATTTATATTGTGGCAATTTGCATATGAATACAACAGTTCGTAACACACAATACTCTTAGACTCTCACAAGATATGGAGTATTACCTTCTTTGGATGCAGGCCGCTCTTGGAGTGGTTACTGGTGGTTCATTTCGATTGTCCTAGGTCTTTGTTTGCTCCACGTTGTTATAAGACATCCATTTTTCATCGCCTATGGTCTTTTTCATAATGGGCTGCTTGTTGCTGCGTTTGCGCAGAGGTTGTAATTAATTGATTTGTTTTCTACAGTTTATCAACCCTATGAAGGTTCTTTAAAGCCAGAAAATATTTTTAGATTGTAAGGTTTTTTTTTTTTTTTTTTGATAATAACAATTTAGTCTTACTAGTTAACGGTTAACTGGCGGGGTGGTGGGGAGAGGGGGATTCACGCTTAATCAGAATTTGATAAACAAACAAGAAATTATAATGTGGATTATAATGGGGATCAATTCTATATTACAATCATTATATAAACTGATCCTTCACTTTGTGACCACGGTAGATTTTAGACATTTTTATTCCAGAGAATGTAAATAAACCTAAAAGAGATGCCTGTGCAGCTAATCGGCGTTTCATTGATTGATCTATTCGTTTTCTACGGCTTATCAACCCTTTGCAGGTTATTTAAAGCCAGAAAATATTTTTAGATTCTAAGAATTTGTTTGTTTTTGGAGATAAAGAGTTAGTAATGAAAAATCATAGCTGGTGGAAAAGACGTGGATTCATACCTAATCCGAATTCGATAAACAAACAAGAAGTTATAGTATGGATAGAAAGTGGGGGATCAATTCTATATTACAATCAGTATATAAACTTATCCCTCACTTTATAGCCACGGTAATTTCTATACATTTGTATTCCAGAGAATGTAAATAAATCTAAAAACCATACTCGAGTAGCTAATCAGTATTTGACCAATTGATTGATTCGTTTTTTTTACTGCTTATCAACCCTTTGCAGGTTATTTAAAGCCAGAAAATATTTTTAAATTCTAAGAATTTGTTTGTTCTTGGAGATAAAGATTTAGTAATAAAAAATCATAGCTGGTGGAGAAGCCAAATTTGATAAACAAACAAAAAAGTTATAGTATGGATATAAAGTGGGGGATCAATTCTATATTACAATCAACATATAAACTGATCCCTCACCTTATGGACACTGTAATTTTTATACATTTGTATTCCAGAGAATGTAAATAAATCTAAAAGCCATGCCTGAGTAGCTAATCAGTATTTGACCAATTGATTGATTCGTTGTTTTACTGTTTATCAACCCTTTGCAGGTTATTTAAAGCCAGAAAATATTTTTAGATTGCAAGATTTTTTTTCTTTTTGAGATAATAACGATTTACTGATACAAGTTTTATGAATTACGCCATAAATAGGTGGGAGTAGAGCTGGATTCATATCTTTGGAACGGGTATAAATGCGTAAGTGAATATAACGAACCCAACTGGAATTCGAACTCGGATCTCCGATTAACAATTCCAATCCATTATTCCCAAGTGGTCACCCATTTATATACTGACCGGGCACGACGTTGCTTAACTTCGGTGATCGTACGGGGACTGATGTTTCAACCTGATATCAACCATAAAGCGTTTGAGTAGTGACTCGTAGACGGAAGTGGTGATATTTTTATTTCCGTTTAGTCCTTAGAACGAAAACTCGCTTGAAGATGAAACAGAATTAAGGCTTTTAATTTAATTATATAATTAAATTTGAAGTTTTTAGCTTCGGTTTTTGAAACATGGTAATTCCTGCGTAGCGAAGGAACCATATTTTTAAATCAGTTAATTTATAATATATATATATATATATATATATATATATATATATATATATATTAATTGATTTAAATATAGTTTTTTCCACTATAGATATTTTTATTTTTACAGAGCATTTAATATTATAGATTAATTGATTTAAAATATGCCTTTTTCCGGAAAAAGGAAAAAAACCATATTTTTAAATCAATTAATTTATAATATTAATGCTCTGTAAAAATAACATTGAGCACTATTTTTAAAAATAAAATATCTATAAGAACACCGGATTATATATCTTACTGTTCTTTTCTTTTTTATATATATATATATATATATATATATATATATATATATATATATATATATATATACCATGCATTTCAGTCGTCTCTAAAAAAACATCAGGTAATCAAACGTCCTTCCTCTTATATGTGCCGTGTCCCTTCAGGACGTGACTGATTAGGATTCTTCACAGCTTCCTGTTCTTTGTAGGGTTGAGGGGTGTTTGTCTTTTTGCAATCTCCTTTGATCCCTGTTCTGCCAACCAAGTACACAAGCTTTGTTATTCGCTGTCTTCGTCTGTCTCTCTTGCCTTCAGTATGCCCTGTGAGTGTCAAATTTTCCAATCCCCCTTTCCTCATTATGTGCGTTAACAAATTCGGATTTCTCTGTATAAGTATGCATTTTGTTTTCAATTTCTCTAAAACTTTGCCATTGTTCACATGTTTAGTTCATGATATGCTCAGCATCCTTCTGCAGAACCAGATTTCTGTTGCTTCAAGTCTTCTTCATCTTCGAGGAGAGTGTCCAGCATTCACTGCCATACAAGAGAACCGATATTATATAACGAAATATTCCCGTTTTTAATACGTTGCTTAGTTTTTGGAAGACATCTTTCACTAAATTTTCCTGTTTCTTAATACATTACTTAGTTTTTGAAAGGCATCTTTCACTGTCCCAATGTTCCTTCGAATTTCGGTGTCGCATTTTCCATTTTGTGTTAAAACACTTCCTGGAGATTTCAATTGTGGTATTTGTCTTATTTTGGTATCTCCAATTGGTAATTCGCCTCTTAGGTCGTTTCCTTTGCTCACAAACATACATTATATGTGTCTATATTTCTGAGATGAGACATTGTACTTATTAACATTATTTACTTTGTTCGGACTGTTGCCCTCATCTTTATTGTCGTGTTCACGACGTTTCGGCCGTTGTACGCTCTGGTCTTCTTCAGGATATGTCTATATTTCTGAGATGAGGCATTGTAATTATTTCCATTATTTACATTGTTCGGACTCAAAGGACACAGTGGATAGAAGCGTTGGTTAGATCCAGTAACTTGACCCAAATAGTTGTGAGTTAAATACCTATGGAGAACAAAACTGTAGATAGATGAGTTATAGGGCGATAACAGAAACATCCGGAAGAGGCATGATACGTGGATCTAGAACAATCTACTCCGGTGGACGAAATAAATGATTAAATTCGAAATTCCAATCACCTGAAAAATACCGGAGTGTACAATGGCCGAAACGTAATGAACATGACAATAAAGATGTAAATAATGTAAACAATCATTGATAGTCTTTCTATCATTCTTTTAAAAACTCCGTTGGGAGTTCTTGCAGTTTTCTTTCCGGGTCTGCTATCAAAAGATTCCTCTGCATGTCTAATGTTGTTGTGACCTTAAAAACTAAATCTTGATAATACTTCCAATTCTACTTAGAATCAACGATGTCGGATTAATGAGACAGGTGAGACTTTCTCTGACACCACTTTCTATTTTTGTATATTTACTGAACTCATGTTCCATTTACATGCAAGTTGTTTGCTGCCATTATAGGTTCTTGATTATTCTAATATCCTTTCCAAATATGTCAAGGTTACTAAGAAGTTCCAACACTTCTTTGTGATGTATTCTATCAAACGCTTTTGCAGAGTCTATAAACAAAGGTACACGTCCTTTTGCATTTGTAATACTCATGCAAGCTGTTTAAAACCGAGATTCTACAATCTACATTCAACATCATCACTTGATAAGACACCAGAGGTGTTGAAACAAAATGGCTATTTTTGTAGTGATTTTATAACATTTTTATGTTATGTTGAGACATTTTTTTATGTTTCTACGTTCTTTTTATAGATAGAAATATTTAAGTAAATGGTCTGTTTATAATAAACAGTATTGACGACATTTACCGACCTGAAAAACTTCTCGGAAATTCAGTCCGGTAAATGTCGTTAATACTGTTTGCTATAAACGGAGCATTTACTTAAATATTTCTGTCTATAAAAAGGTCGTATAAACATATATATATATATATATATATATATATATATATACGTGCATATTAATATATGGTATACCAATTTGTATCGTCACCGACAGAGAGTGTACATGTTCTAAAGCATAGCTTCCAAATGAGTTACGCAACATTAAAATATTCCTTCATGTTAATAACGTCAAAATATTTTTTAGACTTATTAGTGTCACTGCATTTTGTGGGATAGCATTAATGATGTCAGTTAAGAAACTGTGATTCACACTCATGCGAACCCAAACTTAAAACCAAATATTTTAAAATGATTACTTGCATTTTTTCAATGTATAGCATTAAAGCTAACATTATCTGTAATATGTACACTATTTACATTATTCGGACTATTGTCCTCATCTTTGTTGCCATATTTATTACAATGTTTTAGCCTTTCAGTATCTGTCTATATTTCTAAGATGAGGTATTATGTACACTATTTACATTATTCGGACTATTGTCCTCATCTTTGTCGCCATATTTATTACAATGTTTTGGCCTTTCAGTATCTGTCTATATTTCTAAGATGAGGTATTATGTACACTATTTACATTATTCGGACTATTGTCCTCATCTTTGTCGCCATATTTATTACAATGTTTTGGCCTTTCAGTATCTGTCTATATTTCTGAGATGAGGTATTATGTACACTATTTACATTATTCGGACTAATGTCCACATCTTTGTCGCCATATTTATTACAATGTTTTGACCTTTCAGTATCTCTCTATATTTCTGAGATGAGGTATTATGTACACTATTTACATTATTCGGACTATTGTCCTCATCTTTGTCGCCATATTTATTACAATGTTTCGAATTTTCAGTATCAGTCTATATTTCTGAGACGCAGTATTATGTACACTATTTACATTATTCGGACTAATGTCCACATCTTTGTCGCCATATTTATTACAATGTTTTGACCTTTCAGTATCTGTCTATATTTCTGAGATGAGGTACTATGTACACTATTTACATTATTCGGACTATTGTCCTCATCTTTGTCGCCATATTTATTACAATGTTTCGAATTTTCAGTATCTCTCTATATTTCTGAGATGAGGTATTATGTACACTATTTATATTATTCGGACTATTGTCCTCATCTTTGTCACCATATTTATTACAAAGTTTTGGTCTTTCAGTATCTCTCTATATTTCTGAGATGAGGTATTATGTACACTATTTACATTATTCGGACTATTGTCCTCATCTTTGTCGCCATATTTATTACAATGTTTCGAATTTTCAGTATCAGTCTATATTTCTGAGACGCGGTATTATGTACACTATTTACATTATTCGGACTATTGTCCACATCTTTGTCGCCATATTTATTACAATGTTTTGGCCTTTCAGTATCTGTCTATATTTCTGAGATGAGGTATTATGTACACTATTTTCATTATTCGGACTATTGTCCACATCTTTGTCGCCATATTTATTAGAATGTTTTGGTCGTTCAGTATCTCTCTATATTTCTGAGATGAGGTATTATGTACACTATTTACATTATTCGGACTATTGTCCACATCTTTGTCGCCATATTTATTACAAAGTTTCGAATTTTCAGTATCAGTCTATATTTCTGAGATGAGGTATTATGTACACTATTTACATTATTCGGACTATTGTCCTCATCTTTGTCGCCATATTTATTACAATGTTTCAGCCTTTCAGTATCTGTTTATATTTCTGAGATGAGGTATTATCTACACTATTTTCATTATTCGGACTATTGTCCACATCTTTGTCGCCATATTTATTAAAACGTTTCTGCCATTGTACGCTCCGGCCTTCTTCGGGTGGTTGTACTGTCGAACTGAACCCTTTATTTCTCTCACTGGGGTAGATTGTTCTAGTTCCACGTGCCATGTCTAATGGATGTCAGTTATCAGTTATCTCCTGTTAATTTCCCTCTCAAAGTTATCCCCCGCCTTATCCGGGTATTGAACTCACATTCTTTGGGTTCTCTCACTGGATCTAACTAACGTCTATATTCACTGTGCCATGTGCCCTTGAGGACCTCAGTTTTAAGATGGTTGCTGGTATAATAGTGTCAGTGGGATAATTGTAACGCTAGCATGTCAGAAAATATTAATGACACTGATTGCTGGCATAATATTTTCAGAGGGATTGTGCTTATACTAGCATGTCAGAAAATATGATTCTCACACATGCAGACCCCACACATGATTTCTCAAATATTTTAACATGATTGGCGTCATAATATTGTCAGTAGGTTTGCGCTCATAATATCATGTCATAAAATATAATTCACACTAATGCAGACCCCACACACACGCAAATATTTTAAGATGATTGCTGGCATAATATTTTTAGTGACATTACGCTTATACTAGCATGTCATAAAATATGATTCACACTCACGCAGACACCACACACACGCAAATATTTTAAGATGATTGCTGGCATAATATTTTCAGTGGCATTACGCTTATACTAGCATGTCAGAAAATATGATTCACACTCATGCACACCCCACACACACGCAAATATTTTAAGATGATTTCTGGCATAATATTTTCAGTGGTATTACGCTGAAAATAGCATGTCAGAAAATATGATTCACACTCATGCAGACCCCACACGCAAATATTTTAAGATGATTGCTGGCATAATATTTTCAGTGGCATTACGCTTATACTAGCATGTCAGAAAATATGATTCACACTCATGCACACCCCACACACACGCAAATATTTTAAGATGATTTCTGGCATAATATTTTCAGTGGTATTACGCTGAAAATAGCATGTCAGAAAATATGATTCACACTCATGCAGACCCCACACACACGCAAATATTTTAAGATGATTGCTGGCATAATATTTTTAGTGGCATTACGCTTATACTAGCATGGCAGAAAATATGATTCACACTCATGCAGACACCACACACACGCAAATATTTTAAGATGATTTCTGGCATAATATTTTTAGTGGCATTACGCTTATACTAGCATGTCAGAAAATATGATTCACACTCATGCAGACCCTCTACACACAAAATATTTTAAGATGATTTCTGGCATAATATTTTTAGTGGCATTACGCTTATACTAGCATGTCAGAAAATATGATTCACACTCATGCACACCCCACACACACGGAAATATTTTATGATGATTTCTGGCATAATATTTTTAGTGTCATTAAGCTTATACTAGCATGTCAGAAAATATGATTCACACTCATGCAGACCCCACACACACGCAAATATTTTAAGATGATTTCTGGCATAATATTTTTAGTGGCATTACGCTTATACTAGCATGTCAGAAAATATGATTCACACTCATGCACACCCCAATAACACGCAAATATTTTAAGATGATTTCTGGCATAATATTTTTAGTGTCATTACGCTTATACTAGCATGTCAGAAAATATGATTCACACTCATGCAGACCCCACACACACGCAAATATTTTAAGATGATTTCTGGCACAACATTTTTAGTGGCATTACGCTTATACTAGCATGTCAGAATATATGATTCACACTCATGCAGACCCCACACACACGCAAATATTTTAAGATGATTTTTGGCATAATATTTTTAGTGTCATTACGCTTATACTAGCATGTCAGAAAATATGATTCACACTCATGCAGACCCCACACACACGCAAATATTTTAAGATGGTTTCTGGCATAATATTTTTAGTGTCATTACGCTTATACTAGCATGTCAGAAAATATGATTCACACTCATGCAGACCCCACACACACGCAAATATTTTAAGATGATTTCTGGCATAATATTTTTAGTGGTATTACGCTTATACTAGCATGTCAGAAAATATGATTCACACTCATGCAGACCCCACACACACGCAAATATTTTAAGATGATTTCTGCATAATATTTTAGTGTCATTACGCTTATACTAGCATGTCAGAAAATATGATTCACACTCATGCAGACCCCACACACACGCAAATATTTTAAGATGATTTCTGGCATAATATTTTTAGTGGTATTACGCTTATACTAGCATGTCAGAAAATATGATTCACACTCATGCAGACCCCACACACACGCAAATATTTTAAGATGATTGCTGGCATAATATTTTCTGTGGCATTACGCTTATACTAGCATGTCATGAGTCCGTTATCAATGACGTAGAATTGGAAGGTAAACAGCTGTGTTTCACTTCAGATGTTGCATTGTGTTGCGAGCATGGTTTTAATTAACTTTGTTTATTTTGGTTCTTGACTAGATCCAACTCGATGCCTGTTGAATGTAAAAAAAAAAAAAGTCCGGTGTTTCGAAATTGAATTAACAATATTTTGAGAGAAGCTATTTATTCAGTTTGGATGCAGTTAAGATTAAGTAAAGAGGTTTTTAAGCTATGATATTGATTCAGCAATATCGTAAGCACTATCGTTTGTTTTAGTCTACTCATAAATCAAACTCCATCTTATTTCTCTAACCAAATTTAAATGTCTGAATTAAAATTAAAGCACTATCCTGGTTTGTGATGAATTCGTGAAGATTAATGATGATTTCTGGCTGCAAGAAGTTCAGATTTCGATGGTATTAGGCACTCTACCGTCGATTCTAATCATTACATTCTAAATAGTTACCATAAATTTGTTACTTCTTCTCGGTCTGTGATGAATGTCACGTGTTCATGGGTCAAAGTCACTTGATCCAACAAACGCCTTTATCCACTGGTGAACAAAAAACTTGCAGAGTTAAAGGGAGATCACTAAGATATCCGGAAGAGGCATGGCACGTGGAAATAGAACATTCGATCCCGGTGGACGAAGTAAAGGGTTCAGTTCGAGATTCCAGTCTCCTGAAGACGACCGAAACGTCGTGAATATGGCAATAAAATGAGGACAACAGCCCGAACAATGTAAATAATGTAAATTATGTAAATACCACATTTCAGAAATATAGACAGATCTTGAAGAAGACCAGAGCGTACAACAGCTGAAACGTCGTGAATATGGCAATAAAGATGAAGACAGCAGTTCGAACAATGTAAATAATGTAAATACCTCATCTCAGAAATATAGACAGATCCTGAAGAAGACCAGATCGTACAACGGCCGAAACGTCGTTAATATCGCATTAAAGATGAGGACAACAGTCCGAACAATGTAAATAATGTAAATAATTACAATACCACATCTCAGAAATATTAGACAGACAGTAACTGTCTATTAAATATTAGACAGACAGTAACCGTAAGTACTAGTCTAATATTTTGTTTTTCTTCACTTCTCTCTTGTGGAATTCTCTTTGGCTTCTTGCTTTCCTGTAATCTTCAAAAATCTAAATATGCCAATCATCAGCTTGAATTCTGTTTTTCATTGTTCGTATTATGTTCTGCATATCCCTTTGCGTAGTAGTAGTCGTAGTACAGTCCTCCGTATGATGAGTAGCAATCGGGTTTGCTAGGTATAGCTGTCCCCCATGTTCGCCAGTTGTTCTCTATTTATACTTGTCTATATTATGAAATGGACAAAGTCCGACAATTATTTTAAGTCATTTTAATGTTTAAAATAATTGTGGGACTTTGTCCATTTCATAATGTGTGACGTCTTTTGTTTACATTTGGATACGCATTTAGTAGATATGAATGTACGAGAGAAAATCGTTGAGAATTGTAGTTTAAAAACAGTAAAATCGACCGTGATAACCGAAACGCGCCTCTGTGGCTAAATCGGTAAAGCACGTCAGGCTATATGACGGTTCCGTATAGGATACAGGTTTGATTCCTAACAGAGGACACATATTTTCTATGAAAATTTCTGGGACATTCAGGCCGGTAAATGTCGTTAATACTGTTTATTATAAACAGAACATTTGCTTAAATATTTGTATCTATAAAAAGAACGTATAAACATAAAAAAAAATGTCTTAAAATACTACAATTTGCTCTATTCAATAACGTTTTCTCAGTCGCTTTCATTTCCGGTAACCCCCTTTCGTTTTAGTGGCTTTATTGCCTTCCTTGCTGGATTTACGAAAGTGATTTCACTAATAAAATGGAGACATTAATTCAAATTTATAAAAAATACGTACGATTTTATGTTTTGTAAATTTTAGGGATTCGTTCGACAATAGTGATCAAGAAAATGATTAAAAAAGGTTTATTTTCATATAAATTTCGACATTTTTTCCAAAGCGACCAGATATAACGTTCGTTCGGAGACGCACAAACTCACACACACACACAAAAAAAAATCCCATATTGCAGTGTCACTAGTGTTAGGTTTTTTTTTTTATGTTCATTTGTCGGTCGTAACTGACTAAAAGACTGAATACGCCGTCATTTAAACTCATATCCAAATGTCTCGATGAATTGTGTCAATGAATGATCACTATGAAATTACATTCTAAATCGCTGTAAATCAAGGATCTATGGGAGGAGAGGCCGGAACCCCGTCGAGTGATCCGACCTTTCTGTAGCCCTGCAACACGGCTGTCCAGAAGGGACACGTGTCCCATTACATCCACATCTGTTCACAATTAATACCCACTTTAAAATAGAGCAGGTGGGTGGAGTGCGCGCTGGATATATTTTGATTGACGGTTCAAGGGGGAGGAACGTATTTAAAAGAAAAAGGAGGAAAAAAATCAACGCAGGAATAAAATGATAATGTGAATCAGATGTAGGCGGAGCCAAAAACAGGAAAAGCTCTAATGTATGCAGTTAAATATGTTGAATGTTTTGGTGGGCGGAGTTTGTTATGTGGCATGCCTGATACACGTTTAGGCGATCATGTATCTTTTGATACATGACTGACGAGGCAGATTTTTTTCCAGGAGTAGGTTGCCGTTTCTTTCTGCAGTAGACCAGTTGCCATCCAAGGTTATAGAACCTGATCTGTCCTGCTATTTACCCATAGCTGGAGGGGAAAGAAGTGGATTCATACCTTTCCCAACGGTATTAGCACGTAAGTGAATGTAATGGATTCGACTGGAATTCCAACTCGGCTCTCCGATTAAGTTATGTGTCATGCGTAATACACGCTTAAGCGATTATGTATCTTTCGATATGTGACTGACGAGGCAGATCTGAGGTAGACCAGTTGCCATCCAAGCACGTAAGTGAATGTAATGGATTCGACTGGAATTCCAACTCGGCTCTCCGATTAAGTTATGTGTCATGCGTAATACACGCTTAAGCGATTATGTATCTTTCGATATGTGACTGACGAGGCAGATCTGAGGTAGACCAGTTGCCATCCAAGCACGTAAGTGAATGTAATGGATTCGACTGGAATTTGAACTCGGCTCTCCGATTCAGTTATGTGCCATGCGTCATACACGCTTAGGCGATCATTTACCTTTCGATACGTGACTGACGAGGTAGATTTTTCCCGCAGTAGGTTGCCGTTTCTTTCTGCGGTAGACCAATAGCTGGATGGAGAAGAAGTGGATTCATACTTTTCCCAAGGGTATTAGCACGTAAGTGAATGTAATGGATTCGACTGGAATTCGAACTCTGCTCTCCGATTCCTCATTCCAAGCCGCTATCCATTATACCTTGGTTAAAATAAAGGGAAATTCAAAATAGTGAAATGGGAATTAAGTTTATGTTGTAATAAGAGAAAATGGGGTTTAATTTTAAGAATTTCTTAACATTCCGAAATCCAACTTGCATTTTGTTTAAATTCTATGAATTTTATCGCTTCTGTTTTTTGTTTTTTTTGTGTTTTTTTTTATCACGATGTTTCGGCTGTCATTTTCTCTGGTCTTCTTCAGGAGTGTTATATTTTGATGAGGAAAGATTTGCGTTTTCATTTTTCTAGACGTCACGCCCAACATCTCTCCTCGTGAATTTTTTTAAACTCTCTCCTTTGTTTTCAGTTTTTAATCTTTCAGTCGTCATACGTCTTAAACTCGTGACTTCCCAGCGAACTGGCAGAATTTCACTAACTCTGTAATGTTCAGACCTTTACAGGTAGAACACGGATTCGAACCATCCTCATTTCCCCCGTGTCCCAAATGTAGCAAGAAACTTCCACTCAGATAGCTTTTTCACAATGAACTGGCACTTTGTGGTACAAACTCCTGGGTAAATGCTTCCTTGCACACAACAATTTTAACCTCTTCAACTGAAGGGTAAGTCGTTATAAACTCTCTTTATTCTAATAATCACCACTTCCTATCACCTTCTCTTCCATTGTTACAAGCCAATATTTGTTCCACAAAAAGAATATTATAAACTCTCTATTCAATTAAAAGTTCCAGACAGTGAATTCATTTCATATTTTTAGAAATTATATTATTATTGGTAAATAAAAGGAAACTATTTTGTAACTAATCGAATTCCAATTACTTTTAAAATATAACGTTAGACTTGTACTCTTACTTATCCCTAACCTGCAGGAGTTTACAATAATGAATACTGAAACCTGTGATATAATGATACGCCTGTTCTGTAAAAGCAAATATTTCTATATAATATAACATCTTTTTTTTCTTATGAACACTTTTTAACCTTATCGTATTCAACACGCCCCCTTAAATATTGGCTCTGTTTGCGTGACTTACTTCGTTTTTTTGCGATGATATTAGGCACAGTATGCATAGGGCAGATTACAGTGGGTTAAGCATTTTACGAGGCGGGTCTGGGCTAGTTGAATGCCAAAGGGTTAAAAGCTACAGAAAGCGGCCCGAATGCTTGATCTTAAATTATAGAATTTGTCATAATTATTAGCCAATAAATAAGGAGAGACTACTGTATAGTTAGCTGAACTCCAGTTATATTTAAAGTGTAAAGTTTGCTTTACTTGTACTCTTACTAATCCCTAATCAGCAGGAGTCTACGGTTAAAGGATTATGTAATATACTTGATTAGAATTTGGATTTTTTTGTTTTATATATGAAGTGTGAAAATGTTCATGATCGAAGAGAAAAAGAAATGAAAAGAATTTTTTTTTTTGCATCGAATAATGAAACTTGTGAAATAATGGTTATTTTGTAAAAATATTTCTATAAAAATATGTAATGATATAAACTACCAGTAACCGTGTAAATAACACTTGTAAATATAATGTTGCGTTCTTTTCTTTTCAAAGTTATATAAAAGAGATATAGTGACTGTTTGAAATAGTGAAATGACCTCAATAGATCGTTAGATCACGAAACATGATTCTACCCCTCACTATAAACAACTACCGTCACATAAAATGCCCACCTATAACCCGTCTTTGAAAAAAAAACAACTTAGTAATTTTTCATCATCACAGAACTAACCCTAAACTCTCACGACTAATGATGAATTGTTACATTCAAAAAGGTTTCTTTTCTTTGAGCATCTTTGCTGATTCAAATTCACCCCTGACCTCCAGTGGAAATTATATATATATATATATATATATATGTGTGTGTGTGTGTGTCATTCGAAGACAGTACTGTTTCGCTGTATCACAGCTCCTCAGTGCAACTTGACATCCGAATGCTTCAAGCCAGGACCGAAACCTGACCAATTTGGTGTCACTCAGAGTTTCTACCGCTGAGCTATCATCATTCAACAGAGAGAAACGGCTAATTCTAGCGTATTGTTTTTACAAATGTAAACAAACAATAATCAACCGGAGTGCTCCAGTTCGTTTTACTGAAGAGCTTTGCATCAGCGCAAGTGGCTGTTGTTTATAGAATCAGCTTATCTCTCAACAGTGCTCAATTGAAATATATTTTTCAAGAGCTTAATTATGTCATTCGCAGCTCCTCAGTGCAACTAGACATCCGAATGTTTCAACATGGCTAAAGACGCTGGGGAAAATAACTTGTCTCCTTATACGACGCCAGCTATGGGTTAATTACTAAGACTTGTATTACTAAACTACTATTATCTAATAAAAAATGCTTACTGTCTAAAAATATTTTCTGACTTTAAATAACCTGCAAAGCGTTGATAAGCTGTAGAAAACGAATCAATCAATGAAATACGGATTATCTACACAGATTATCTACGCATGTCTTTTAGATTGATTTTCATTCTCTGGTATATAAATGTATAGAAACTAAGTTGCCACAAACTGAGGGATCAGTTTATATATTGATTGTAATATAGAATTGATCCATCACTTTATGCCCACATTATAATTTCTTGATTGTTGATAAACCGTAAAAAACGAATCAATCAATCAACTACTGATTAGCTACACAGGCATGTCTTTTAGATGTATTTACATTCTCTGGAATATAAATGTATAGAAACATACGTGGCCAGAAAGTAAAGGAATCAATTTATATACTGATTTATTATAGAATTAATTCCCTACTTTATCTCCACATTATAATTTATTGTCTGTTTATCAAATTCTGATAAGCTATGAAACTTCCTCTTTTCCCTCCAGCTATGGGTTAATTAGTAAGATTGTACCAGTAAAATATTATTTTAAAAAACTTTCTTACTATCTAAACATATCTTCTGACTTTAAATAACCTGCAAAGGGTTGATAAGCCGTAAAAAATGAATCAGTCAATCAGACCAAAAATGAAGTATTACTGCGATATATGGGTTAGAACTGTCAACTCCTCTCTCTCTCTCTCTCTCTCTCTCTCTCTCTCTCTCTCTCTCTCTCAGACAGAGCTTAAAAGTGTTACCGCGGCCTTGTAGGCGATGAGTTATTTTCACATTACAACCCCTTTCTCACAGACGGAACATTGCTAGTCTCTCTTTACTGTAACACTTTTCTATGGGAAATGTACAGACGAACTACAATTCCTTAGTTCCACCAGTTCAGACCTTCACAGCTAGGACCCGTCAGGCCACGTTCACAGGGTCATTGGTGAGGAAGGAGTCCCTCTTAGACAGCTTCTTCACCAGAACTGTTACATTTTACAACAGACTCCCGAGAGGGTGCTTCTCCAGCCAATACTATCTTATCCTTTTCAACTGTTATCTATCTTACATATCTACATAACATGCACTCCTTACTTTCTCCTTTTACGCCCTTAAAACAACCTCATTCAGTAGCCCTCTACCTTGAGTTGCTCTTGGGACTGATGATATTGGGGGAGAAATTGTATAAAACTCTCAAGTTTCAATGACTAATAATATCTTTAGCGTTGGGTACGTCGACGTGGTGTAATAGTCATCAAGCTTTGTCTCGCTGGAACAATTACGACTATAGAAGTGAGTTCGATCCTCATTGGGTACCCAATACATTCAGCCCAGAGCCACATCTAAGCTAATCTTAATAACTTCATATTAGAATCAGTGAACTCTACAAGCGAATCACTGAACTCTACAAGCGAATCAGTGAATCCTGCAAGCATTTGAAATCCTTAAATGGATTTATATAATTTAGAGAGTGTAGATACTTCAATGAAAAATACTAAAAAATGTCAGTCGACGTAACACAAACAAATGGGCGTGTATTTTTAGATTAAATTAATTGGCTACTGTGTTGAATAGGCGGGGCAAACAACTTCATTACACTTCCTCGTTGTAGGTAGAAACATTTAAAGTTATTGACATGAAATAAACTATATAGAAGGCTCAATGCAAAATGTTACATTCATTTTATGATATGGCTAGATTTTGTATATTTTAGATCAGTGATTCTCAACTGGGGTCCATATGAACCTTAGGGGGTTCTATTTACCATTACTAGGGGTCCACACGAAAAAATAGCAAATTGGGGATCCACGGTAATGTTCTAGAAGTCCATAGAGCAATTTCAATTCGGAACGGTTGTTACAACAGAGAACTGGAATTTCTACAACTTCGCCATATTAAAATACTCAAAATAGAAAAATAACTTTAAAACTAGTAGAAAACAAGATTAAGCAATGTAAGCGTCCCTTTTACGGATGTTTTGATTGTAAATGTTGAATAAAAACTGAGAAAGATATATAAAGGAAGGATTATATATATAAAGGAAAATTATATGAATATTATAATTTATTATATTAACTAATTTAATATATTAATAATAAATAATAATAATTATAATTTAAAGTATCAATACGATGTGGCAGAAAGCCACACGAGGCGGAGCGATAACATGTCTGTGATGCCCTTAGATGTCCGGGGCTGCACGAGCGCTACACTGGAGGTATCAGCAGGGACTTCGCCCCGGCCCGAGAGGGTCGGGAAACCTCTTAACCCCCTCCCGTTATAGGAATCGGGGCCTGTAACCAACCCCGTGAACGAGGAATTCCCGGCAGGCGCGGTTCAACAGCCCGCATCGATCGCGTAACAATGTATTATACAGACAAAAATATTAATATATGCTAATATATTTTAATTAATATAGTAATAGATTCGACATTGTGAAAAGGGGTGATCTTCGACTATCATTGACATCAATAGAGCCGAATATAAAAAAACAAATTCGCAAAGTAACATCAACCACAATGATCTCATTGAATAAATCTACTTTTTTTTAAATTTATAAATGACTCACATATTTGAAGATTATAATTTATTATATGAATTAATTTAATATATTAATAATAAATAATGATATTAATTTTAAATATTAATAAAATATTAACATATTAATCTAATTTAATTAATATTCGGAGGCACAGTAGAGTAATGGATTGCAGCTTGGATTAAGAAGTCGAAGGGCAGAGTTCGAATCCCAGTCGAATCCATTATATTCAAGTGGGGAATGTATGAAACCTTTTCTCCTCCCCCCCACCTATGGGTAAATAGCAGGACAGGCCAGGTTCTATAGAACTTGGATGGCAACTGGTCTACCGCAGAAAGAAATGGCAACCTACTGCGAGAAAAAAAAATCTGCCTCGTCAGTCATGTATCGAAAGATACCTGATCGCCTGAGTGTGTATCACGCATGGCACATAACTGAATCGAAGAGCCGAGTTCAAATTCCAGTCGAATCCATTACATTCACTTACGTGTTGGGAAAGATATGAAATCCTTGTCTTCTCCCTATAAATAGCAGGACAGACCGGGTTCTTATAGACTTGGATGGCAATTGGTCCACCGCAGAAAGAAATGGCAACCTACTGCGGGACAAAAAATCTGCCTCGTCTGTCATGTATCAAAAGATACATGATCGCCTAAGCGTCTATCACTCATGGCACATAACTGAATAGATTCGACATTTGAAAAGGGATGATCTTCGACTATCATTGACATCAATGGAGCCGAATATAAAAAAAAACTCGCAGAGTAACATTAACCATAAGGATCTCATTGAATAAATCTACACTTTTTTTTTAATTTGTAAATGACTCACATGTTTTTAAATGATTTATTGAGATATTTTACTAATGTAAGTAAATGCTCCATAGAATTTAGTTGTTAAATACATGTTTATTTTCAATAAATTAGTTTTACTTCAAAACAAATTACATACATTTGTTTAATACCTTCTGTGGCATCTGCCATTTTTTTCAGCAGGGCTTTATAGCTATTCATCATTTTTTTTAAATTATTTTTAACTGACGTTACATTGTCAGTCATCAAGTAATAATATACCACTGCTATCTGCATGATCGGTGAGGTGTGTACTGTGCAGGAACACACCCCCCAACGAGTTTGGAGCCCCCCAAAATGGCTACTTTCAGTAGTGAGTTTTTTTTGTTTTTTTTTTTTTTTGCTTTTTGTACTTTTAACTTTTTTCTACCTAAGTTATTGTTGTAATGAAAGAATCCGGCAACAATATCAATGATAGAACAATTTCGGTACCTCCAGGAAATCGCTAAAAAAAAAGAGAGCATAGTCTGATGAAAAAGACGCCACACTTTATGAAAACAAAATTTTATCGTCTAAATGCTTATGTTATTATTAAGAGGAAAGACCAAAGTTTTTTTTTATTATTTTTTAAAATTTTTCCTTCTTTTTAGAACATTCTAAATTTTGATTAAAATAACCTTGTTTCTCTTTGTACCAACCGGGACTAGTAAATAACAGACAATTTTTAGCACGTTTTTTTTTTTTTTTTTTTTTTTGTATTACACACATTAATTTGGAAAATCTTGCAAAAATAAAAATAATTGTTGGATGTTAATGAAACATTCAGAAACTATTCACAGATGATCGAAATTATTATAAATATGGATTTTTTTATTAAAGTCATGGCAGAAATATGTTTTTTTTATATTTATTAACACCCCCATAACTAATTTTATGAAAAACTCTAGAAATTCGATCGCATCAATTTTAGTGATTACAATAGTTAAAAGCACAAGGCTTTGAAGAATGCAAATCATGTTTTTTTTTTTAATTGGATCCGCAGTACCTGAAAATCAGCTCTGAATTGTAACATACAAAACTCAATAAAACAAAGATATTATTTAATTTCACATGCTTTTATTTGTTTTTAGTTGTTTTTAGGAATATGGACAATATTTTCTGAAAGCAAAAATTTTTTTCAATGAAAATGGAATTTTTAAATACAATTATTTGTTATTTCTTTAATTATAATAAATTTTTACATTAAGTTTTTAAAAAATATAATAAAATTAGTTAAAAGCCACATAGGTTTTTCTAAGTGTCCTTATGAGATTGTCATTGTCTAGCGCTTTAAAAATTGTATCATTTGGACCAATCAGAAAATCCGCAGTAATTAAGAAATGTAATTTTGTGTTTATAATCGGGCGGTAATTATAAAGTACGGAAGACCAATCAGAATACAACTAAGTTGCATAATTTGAGTTCAGCATTGTTCTCCGCTGTTAAGGCCTTTACTTTTGCGAAACACGTATGGAGAAGTTAATTTGATTTTTCAATTTCAACTGAGAAGAGTACCTATAAGAATCAGTATCATCTTATGAAATTTAACTACTGCTAAACTTTAATTTATATGATCTTATTTTTATATCAATCTCAGTTATGACATTTTTCCATAAATGAAATATCAAAATTAATAATAAAATGAATGGAAATACAAATAACACAGTATGTAATAAATGTACATAAAATTATAGTATTTTACCATTTGAGGTCAGGTGTGATTTTAAGGCCCAGTAGGTTCTCAAGGCATAGGGTCGCCCTAGGGGAACACCCGTTTATTCAGGTTGGCGAAAATTCTCAATCCGATAAGACTTTGATAAGAGGTCACTAGTTTTGTCTATTTAGGCATTGAATGTGACCAGCCTGTTTTTCCCTCCACAGAGTTGTTAGAACTAGGTCAGGTGAGAGGTAAGCTGCCAAGCTCTGGTCATTGAGGATTTTAGAGGTGCGCCCAAACACCGTTGTATCAACAGCATAGATATTCATAAATGATCAGAATTTACTTTTAGGCGGACCATTTATGTGAATAGTTTTGGGCGGAGAAGTAAACCTTGGCGGGCGCCAGCATTGATCGCCTAGGACTCGAAGGACTGGCTATTGACAAATACCTTCAGGGACCTACCCGTTAGGATGGACTTTATAATTGAGAAGACTCTCCCAGTAACTCCATAGCTAGAGAGCTTAAGCAATAAACCCTTATGCTACACCTTGCCAAAGGCATTTGAAATATCTAATTAAATTATATATAAACACCAAAGTCGATGTATCTATACTATCGGCCTTGTAGAGGTGATCCCAGCGCGCGACACCTTTGGAAAGTGCCTGAAAAACATACCACAGGTGAAATTGTGTAGATTGAACTGTTTTGTAGCCGTGTTAGCACGGAATCGCAAGTCATCGTGACCGAGTGTTTGACCTTGACTAGACTGTTAGTCAGGCCAGATAATGCGTCTCTCCCAGAAAATATGTCGAATTGATATCTCTTCGAGTGATATCAATTCAACATATTATCTCATTCGAAGTAGTTCCCTTTTTGAAACGATACAATTGATTCAGGATCTTTGGTAGAAACATTCCTGGAACTCCCTTTTTTGGGATAGTGAGCAGCTGTCTTGTGGCATTCTCTTGAAATATTGTTCTTTTCAAGCGGGATTTGCGAAAGGAATCAGTTAGGTATTTGTTGGAGTGATACAGCGAACCGACCCTTTCCTCAGTATTTTTAGCGATAGACGTCTGCATTGATCGCCTAGGACTCGAAGGACTGGCTATTAACAAATACCTTCAGGGTCCCACCCGTTAGGATGAACTTTATAATTGAGAAGACTCTCCCAGTGAATCCATAGCTAGAGAGCTTAAGCAATAAACCCTTATGCCACTGCTTGTCAAAGGCTTCTGACATATGTAATTAAATTATATATTTTAAAACATTATTTATTGTGGGAGTAAAGTCAACCAACTCAATGATATTTAAATATAATTGTGAAGTCCTAAGAGAAAATCGCAATTTCTCTATTATTCAGCTTAATGACTAATAATGTCTGACCGCTCCAATCCGAATATGTCTGTCTGCTAGAGCGGCTAGCAATTCCCTATTGCAGACGCCTGCTCAGTCACATTTGCGTGTGTTCGGGAAGTTACAAGATTTATCAAAACTCTTGACCCTAAGAAAGCCACCGGTTCAGACAAAATCTCGATAAGCGCCCTTGAGAATATTAACTCAGACTTATCCCAAATCCTAGCAAAACTATTTAACCGCTGAAGGAGAAATCTTTCCCAAGTCTGTGGAAGGTGTTAAACGTATGCCCGGTTTTCAAGAATGCTGGTGGAGGATCTCCCCCTCAGGATACAGACCCATCAGTTTTCTCAGTGTGATCAGCAAAATATTTGAAGCTAAAATCAAGAAGATGGTTTCTGATTGCCTCAATAGCTACAACTACCTGAGCGAAAGCAGTATGGATTTTGAGCTATCCGGTCCACTGCTGATATCCTAACTGCGATTACTGTTTTAAAATATATGATGTTTAAAGTTTAAAAAATATATAATTTTTAAAGTTTGAAATTATATAATTTTTTAAAGTTTTAGAAACTATGATGTTTCAAGTTTTAAAATATATAATTTTTAACGTTTAAAATATAAAATATTTAAAGTTTTAAAATATATAATACAAAAGTTTTAAATTATATCATTTTTTAAGCTTTAAAATATATAATGTTTAAAAGCTTGAAAATATATAATTTTTAAAGCTTTAAAATGTATAATTTTTGAAGTTTTAAAATCTATTGTGTTTAAAGTTTTAAAATATATGATGTTTAAAGTTTTAAAATATATTATCTGTAAAGTTTTAAAAATATATAATTTTTAAAGTTTTAAATTATATAATTTTGAAAATTTGAAAATATATAATGTTTAATGTTTTTTAAATATATAATTTAAAAGGTTTTAAATATATTAGTTTTAAAGTTTTAAAATATATTATGTTTAAAGTCTTAAAATATATAATTTAAAAAGAAGTTTTAAATTATATAATATTTAGTTTTATAATCTATGATGTTTAAAGTTTTAAAATATGTAACTTTGAAAGTTTTAAAATGTATAATTATTAAAGTTTTAAAATGCATAATTTAAAAGGTTTTTTAATATATAAGTTGTAAAGTTTTAAATATATAATGTTTAAAGATTTAAAATATATAATTTGAAAAGTTTTAAACTATATAGTGTTTAAAGTTTTAAAATATATGAAGTTTAAAGTTTGAAAAATATATATTTTTAAAGCTTTAAAATGTATAATTTTTAAAGTTTTAAAATCTATCATATTTAAAGTTTGAAAAGATATAATGTTTTAAGTCTTAAAATGTATAATGTTAAAAGATTTAAAATATATAATTTAAAAAAGTTTTAATGTAAATAATTTTAAAATAAATAAGTTTATTATAAACTGGCTATTCTGTAAATAAATTGAAAAATAAAAGGTTTTTAGTTTTATAAATATTTTAAACTATCTAACAACATATTTAAATACTCCACTGCGTTGGTATTGTTTCATTGTTTAAATCTTTATTTATTGATAAAAAAATGTATTGATAAAAATCCCGCTTTTATTTGTATGGTAGGTCTTTATGGTTATAGCCACTCAAAAAAAAACAAAAAAAAAAAAAAACAAAACGTGGCACCACCGTAATGATCATTGATGAAATAATTAATGTCACCTCTTGGTACGAAGCAGGCAATGCAAAGATATCACCATGCTTATAGAGCCGACTGTATTCCATAGTACTTAATCACCGATAAACCTTATTCTAAGCAACCTATATACCTAGCCGAAGTTAGTTTAAAAGCTTCCCCCAATCTACAAATGGTAAAATTCAAAATTTAGCAGTGCTGGCCTTTCATATCTAGGCCAATTTGCCAAACCTGCCCAAATTTTTCTATTTTTTTTTCTTTTTGTGCAAAATTTAGAAAAATTAATCTCCACAATCTCTGCTTTTTTTTAAATATTCATGTACAGGCATTATTTTAGTAGATACTCTTATTTGAATAGACGCTACGTTTATTTATTGAACAGTATTTATTTACACATTTTTGTCTCCCGGACTGATATAAAGGATGTTTCATTAAGACGGATTATATATAAGGGTGATTCATTAAGGGTGATTCATTAAGACGGATCAAAGTCAGCAGTAAATAAATCAGTTAATGGTGAAAATTTATTTATTTCTCTATTGGATCATGTTATTTAAGTCATGGCAATTATGTGTGAAAAATAATATCGCCCAAATGTCTGCCAAATCTGAAAGAAAAAGAATAAAAACTGATTAGATGCTTAAACTTAATTCATATTAAAATTGCTCCAAGTTATTGGAACATCCTTTATATATATATATATATATATATATATATATATATATATATATATATATATATATATATATAACTCGCAAACAGTACTGTTTCGTGGTATCATAGCTCATCAGTGCAATTCGACATCCGAATGCTTCAAACTAGTATCGAAACCCGACCGATTTGGTGTCAGTCAGAGTTTCAAATGTTTTATAGTTCCGAGCGCTTTCGGCTATACTTTTAGCCATATATATATATATATATATAAATATATATATATATATATATATATATATATAGGGTGTTTCATTAAGACGGATCAAAGTCAGCAGTAAATAAATCAGTGTTAGTAGTGAAAAATTATTTATTTTTCTATTGGATCATGTTATTTCAGTCATGACAATTATGTGTGAACGATAATATTGTCCAAATGTCCGCCAAATCTGAAAGAAAAAGAAAAAAAATCATTAGACGCTTAAACTTCATTCACATCAAAATCGGTCCAAGTTATTGGAACACCCTTTATATATATATATATATATATATATATATATATATATATATATATATATATATAATTCTTCGCAGACAATACTGTTTCACGGTATCATAGCTCCTCAATCCAACTCGATATCCGAATGCTTCAAACCAGTATCGAAACCCGACCGATTTGGTTTCATTCTATACTTTTAGCCATATATATATATACATACGCGCACACACACACACACACACACACACACACACACACACACACATATATATATATATATATATATATATATATATATATATATATATATATATATATATATATATATATATATATTATTATGCGTAAGATAATATTGCCCAAATGTCCGCCAAATCTGAAACTTAATTCACATCAAAATCAGTCCAAGTTATTGGAACAGCCTTTTTAATTAATGGATATTATTATTAATCCTACATATTTTTTATTAATTTAAACATTATTTTTAGTGGATACCCGTATTTGAGTACACACTCTGTTTATTTTCAACACTATCTATTTCGTCTACCAACCTGCGTGCTCGAGAAAGGATTAATACAGAACGTGTACCTCCGACGGGATTCGAACTTACGTTTAAATGGTTTCATTTGAGTATTATGAATGTCTTTTAGAATTTTGAAAAAAAAATCGATAATTTAATAAAAATTGAAATACACTGTTATTTTTTTAAAATAATTTCAATCCAAGCAAGGCAATAAAGCCACTAAGACGAAAGGAATTACTGAGTTTTAGAAAATTTGTGAATTAAGAAGACTGAAGATAAAAGACTGACATTCTATTTACATTTTTCTACCTCTCGTATTTCTTTCATCAGCCCACTACATATATATATATATATATATATATATATATATATATATATATATATATATATACAGATATAATTTTTGCCAAACCAGCACCTATCACAAAATTCTTCTAAATTTTTATGTGCAAAATTTACATAAACTTAACCTGGTTCTAAGCTGGCAATACAAAGATTTCACTATGCTTATAGAGCCTAATGTCTTCCGTCATAGTTAAACAATGATAAATCTTATTTTCAGCAACCTATATATCGAACTCAATTTAGCTTTAAAGCTGCTCCTAAATCTTCAATTGGTGAAATTGAAAATGTAGCAGTGCTGGGCTTTCATATTTAGCCTAATCTACCAAACCTGCACATACAACAAAATTCTTCTAAATTTTTATGTGCAAAATTCACATAAACTTAACCTAAAAAAAAATGTGGCACTTCCTCGTTGTAATGGAATGTCCCACACTCCTTATCGCCTATGTGTACTGACTATATCAGTAGCTATGAACACAGAATATATCGGGGGCGGGGGGCTTCCTTCCGGAATTTCTAGCCTGCCACCCGATTTGCTGTCTTTCAGTAGTGTATTCTTTTTTACAATAAACCTCTCTTCTTTCATCTACGCGTGTGTTGCTGTTCCTTCACTTGAGTACCACCTTTGTCTGTTTGTAACCTTTTTAAGGATACAACACTCCTCACTGATGATCGAAGAAGTAATTAATATTACCATTGGTTCTAAGCAGGCAATACAAAGATCTCACCATGCTTATAGGGCCTACTGTCTTCCGTCGTAGTCATACAATGATAAATCTTATTTTCAGCAACCTATATATCGAACTCAATTTTGCTTTAAAGCTGCCTCTAAATCCAGTCTACCAAACCTGCACATACAGCAAAATTCTTCTAAATTTTTATGTGCAAAATTGACATAAACTTAACCTCAAAGAAAATGTGACACCTCCTCACTGAACATCGAAGAAGTAATTAATATTACCATTACTCAACAACCGATATATCTAGCCTAAGTTAATTTGAAGGTTCGTTCCAAATCTACAAGTAGTGAAATTCAAAATTTAGCAACACTGGGCTTTCATATCTAGCCCAATCTTCCAAACTTGCACAAACCAAAAAATTCTACTAATATTTTATATGTAAAATTTACATAAACCTTTCTTGAAATATTCATGTGTAAAACAATTTAAAATTCATTACAAAATTAAACTTTAACACAAAAATCTATCTTCTGTAAATTTAAACAAAATTAAAATATTTTATAGCTACTAATGTGATTAATATAGATTCTTCACTACTAACATCAATATCTTAATATTTGACAGATTTTCACACAAAATTATACAGACGTACAAGGTTTGATCAAAAAGTGTCGTAATTGTTGCTATAGTAACGGAACTAAATTACGTATAGCTTAGCCGCTCGGCACAGATTGACATCTTGAACTCTGTCGCGCAAGCACATTAAGTTATAACGTTCTCGCTCACTTCCGTTGTCTATAGCAATGCTTGGAAGGAAAATGTGTAGAGTGTGGTCGTCTCATTACACCACAGAAATTCCATCAGTGACCATGTATTTTGCAGCAGTTTTTGGCCAATATCAACATTCCCCAGGTCCGACAACCACTATATTCATCCAGATTTCAATGTTTGCAACGTTTGTCTCTTTCTTAAAAGTAAATCACACTTGAAAAGAACAAGATTTCAAGACGTTAAGGAAATCCAAGAGAATGCGACGAGACAGCTGCACGCCATTCCCCACCAATAAAGTTCCAGGAATGCTCCCATCGATGGAAACGACGCTGGATGAAATGTAGCTTCGGAAGGGGACTACTTCGGAAGAGATTAAATGCCGAATTAATATGTGTTGAAGTTTTCTTTTTATAGCACCCGCCCCGATATTTTTCAATCAGACTTCATACATAGATATGATTATTCCAGTTGTAGTTGGAACGCTCGTATTGACTGGAAAACGGTCTGATAACCTCATTGAAAGGATTCCTGGTAGCCCAGCCCTTAAAAAATAAAAAAAAATATTAAGAAATACAAAAAAAAATGTTCTTACAAGTACAGCTCACACATTATGAAGATCCTTATCCATGTAAAATATGTGTGATCTTTAGGGTTTGGGGGTATTTTATGTTATGCTAATTTACCAACGCACACATGGACTCTCCCAGCTATAAATGGGAGCAGGTACTGCCATTTGCTGGAAGTTTTCAGCAGCTAGCTCTGGCATCGGACTGTATAGTCTTGCTGTAATACTCTCGCTTGTATATGTTTGTATTACTGTTTCTATTAATATATTTGTTTAACTCAGTTCCTTTCTTTGTGTCCTTGTTTCTGGCCCGTAACAAGGCCAGAACATTTTATAATTTTTTTGTTTTTTTGTTTTGTTTAGTTTTTCTTTTAAAAAATGACCAGTATAAAATATCATGAAGCCGTTTCTGACCTTAGGTCTCTAGTTGAAAGCCGGAAAGAAATACAACAGAAATTAAATAAAAAATAATAATAAACTCCTAAAGTGGTCACACAACAATCACGCTATCTCATTGGTTAACTTGTCACTTATTAAAACTTAGTGCAATACGTGCATATATATTCACCATCACACCCCACATAACAAAAATGTAGCTATTAACATGAAACAAATATAAGTAGATAATATAGAACTCACTTTAAAGAAAGACACAAAGTACTCGAAGCTATCATCAGATAAACCAAAGACTCTTCATTAAACTCAATATATTTCATGACAGGCGGCGACATTTTAAAACGTTTTAAAGAAATTTAATAAAATTTTCCATTTCAGTCGCTTTCAAGGTTTCTGAATACTGACAGAACAATTTAATATATATATATATATATATATATATATATATATATATATATATATATATATATACGTTCTTAAAAGGCCAAGATTAATCTAATAAAAATTCTTCACACTGGCGCAGATAATGCAGATAACATTAAAATTCCTGATGATGAACAGAGATCATCAAAAGAATTAGAAACAAAAGCATTATAATTTTTGGACAACATCTTCACAGTTTTGATTCGGTTGTATAATAACAAAAACGACAACTGAAAAATGTAAGTTGTTTGTTTTTAATTTTAAAAAAATCGATTTATTTTAATAAAAACTGTTGATAGATAGATAGATAGATAGATAGATTTTGGCAATAATTGCAGTCTCAAGACGAAAATTTCTTGAGAGTGCAATTATTGATTCTTGCCAAAATATTAACATACACCCCGGATTTTTTCAAATATCTCTTTTCATAATACTATTTTTTCCAAGCCAATATATATGACCATGAAAGTATAGCAAATTAAAAGAAAACGGTCAACTTAAAATCTTTAAGTATTTAAAATAAATAAACCAATGCACAGATAATTAAAGAAAAAATAAAGCAAACAATAATTAACTTTGAAAAGATAAATAAAATGTCAACTCCAACAACATTATTTACACACGTTCATTTATTAGGCAATAAATTATATCACTTGGTGTCCTCCATAATTTATCTCTACATATTTCGCAAGCATTAAGAATATTTTAGAGTGTTCTGAAAATCAGAATTTGAAAAATTAACAATTTTTTCAACGCTATTTTTCCGCCCGTTGCTTCTGTTTAGAAGTACAAGTCACGACATAAAATACAAGTCACAACATAAAATACAAGTCACGACATAAAATACAAGTCACGACATAAAATACAAGTCACAACATAAAATCTCTACATTTAGCTTTCAAAATTTCCTCAAGAGACGTAATGCGATTTCCTTTTCCAGCTTTATTTATATTTTTTATTTATGTCTGAATGTTTACACACACACGCATATATATATATATATATATATATATATATATATATATATATATATATATATATATATATATATATATATATATATTTATTTCATTTATATTTTTTTAAATAATTATATTCATACTCTACTTTTTGTATCGAGCTCTATTTTTTTAAAATAATAACAAAAATACTAAAGAACTTTGGATTATTTAACAAACGAGTTCTTTCCTATTTTCTATATATTTTTACACACACACACACACACACTCACACACACACACACACACACACACACACATATATATATATATATATATATATATATATATATATAATTATGTATTTGGGATGCAGTCCCTCTTTTATATATGTTTTATTAAAGTCGACTGGCAAATTACTGAGATTAAGCTATTTATTAAATTTTTCTTATATTCGTATAAGTTTTTCTTGTAAAAAAAGGGCTAAAAATAAGGAAAGCATAAAACACCTACACTCAATAATATATTCTATAAACACAACCACAACGTGCTGGCCGTGTTTGGAAAAAAAAATTCAATCATTATATATATATATATATATATATATATATATATATATATATATATATATATGTGTGTGTGTGTGTGTGTGTGTGTGTGTGTATAACACTATTGTAAATCCAAATGCATAATAATTACAAACATGATGAAACAACACTCAAAAAACATAATAAGTAGAAATGTTAAACTCATTAATAATAATAAACAAGTTAAGCTCATCATATATTATAAAAAAAATTAAAACAGTTGGCCTTATAGTCTCTAATAACACTAGAACCACACGACTAAATCCTCTACAAAAAAAAACAATATAGTGTATCAATTTTCATGCCCGCTTAGAGATTGTATCGCTGATACTAAAAATAAACCCACTACATACATTGGTTTTACTACAACCACGTTCTCCTGTAGACTAACCTGTTACCTTTCTAATCTTAGTTCTATTAAACAACATTTCTTAGAAAAAAAATCGCCATGTACATAATATTAGAGATATTAGTTGACAATACAATAATAATTATACATACACATAGTAAAAAGAACATTCAGATATTGGAGGCCATCTACATTAAAACGAAGCAACACACACTCAACAAAATTACATTTCAAACTAGTCACAACACATTACATTGCATCTAGATATATAGTTCTGTTGTTAATATTTCGGTCATTCGTGCGGTATGACGTCATAGAACCGCATCTTGAAATTACGACCTGTGTCTGCTATTCCGCGACCGTTGTCGCCGCATATTAATCTTTTAAGTCAAAATAAGAAAATATTATCTTCGACGGTGAATATCTTTGTTAAAATGTCCGTATAACCACTCTGAAAATAGCTCATGTGAGCCAAAAGCTTAGATCAAGGAGCAATTTAATAAAAAAATATCTAAATGTTGGATAATATTTGTCTTTATTTTCACCCGAAATTGAAACAAACATTCGAACATTAGAATGGCTCATGATCAGCCATAATAGACATTCATTGTCTGTTATATTTAACAATATATGTTTATATATATATATATATATATATATATATATATATATATATATATATATATATATATATATGAAGAAAAAATATACGAAAAACAAACAAATATCCTAATATGCAATTATGCTGTTTTAATGTTAATATAATGACAACGTCGGACGTTTCGGTCTAGTAGACCATCTTCAGGACATATTCATAAAACATAATTAACATAGACCATATTCAATTCAACATGAAAAAGACGATGGACATAAGAGCAAGACCAATCCAAACAGATAACTGAAATCTTTTATAAGATCAGTGTTCCGTTTAAATATGATCACGTGGGCGACGTTGTGAAAACGTATTTCTAAAATTTGAGTATTTTGAATGAAAAACGAAAAGAATTTTATTTTGATCTAAAACTTATATGTACGTTTGTCGAGCATTAATCTTGCTAGAAAAGGGGAAATATTAAAGAAGCCAGGTCTAGTGTTCATAAATCCGCCTAAGATTTTTATTATGAAATATTTTAAAATCTTCACAGAATCAAAATCGAAATTATGATCAGCTTTAGTTGTGTGTACAACTAAAGTATTGTTTAAATTTCCGAGGCGAATATCTCCTTTTTTTCGAAAACACGAGATGTTTGTTTTTTCCTTATATTTTTCTTCATACTGTCGGATCTATATCCATATATTTGCTTATATATATATATATATATATATATATATATATATATATATATATATATATATGTATAAAAGATTACCTACAGATCCCCTTCCCGAATACCAAAAAGAATTAACTAGCTCACTAAACAATGCTTCGCGACAATCTAATCGACAAGGAAACATGCACAACACTTACACCCACAAACATTACACCTGCTCGTTTCTATCTCCTTCCTAAAATACACAAAAGCAACAACCCAGGAAGGCCGGTTATTTCATCGTTCAACTGCCACACGACCAAAATTTCCAAATACATAGACCATTACATACAACTGCTAGCTAAGGAAGTAAAATCCTACATCAGAGACACAACAGATCTACTGAACAAAATTAATCACATACAAACAGTACCAGAGAAAGCTATTCTAGTGACTATGGACGTTAGGTCACTATATTCAAACATTAGAAACATCGAAGGGCTGGCCGCCCTTCAGGAAGCACTTACTAAAAGAAGAAAACAGGACCCCCCCACAGAAGTCATCATAAAACTCATGGAGCATGTCCTTACATTGAATACTTTCAACTTCAATGGAGCACACTACCTTCAAATAAGAGGTTGTGCCATGGGCACCATTGCAGCTCCATCATATGCTACAATATTCATGGGAAAATTTGAGGAGACCCATATCTATCCAATCATTGGTAGCGACTGCGTATTCTATGCAAGATATATCGATGATATATTCTTTGTATACACAGGTAGTGATGACAAACTTACCCAATTCCTTATGACCCTAAACACAGTGCACGACTCAATTAAGTTTGACTATGAAAAATCCACAACATCAGTAACATTTTTAGACACCCGCATTTACATAGATGAAAACAGGAAACTACAAACGACACTACACACTAAAATCACCGACACCCACAACTATCTACACTTTAAATCTTCCACCCTAAACACCTCAAAGAGAACCTTCCCTATTCACAAGCACTTAGACTCAGAAGGATATGTTCCAACAATGAAGAATTAAATAAACACATTGAAAATCTGGAGCATCAATTCACAACACGTGGCTATAAACAACACCTAATCAGGGAACAAATAAATAAAGCAATTTCCACACCTAGAGAAGACACCCTAATGTACAAGATTAAAAATAAATCTAGCCGCATTCCTCTAGTAACCACTTTCAATCCCACTCTGCCTCCACTATCCCAAATAATCAAACATCGCTGGGAAATACTACATCTCAAATCAGACCTAAAAAAACTGTTTAAGGAACCCGGCCTTCTGGCATATCGTAGACCTAAGAACCTAAAAGAAATCATAGGTAGTAACCACATTTCAGGGGACAAGGTAATCCGTAATAAACTAAGAACAAAAACAAGAGGATTTTCCCAATCATGTAACAACAAAAGAAGTTTATGCTGCAACCATATTAAACACCCGAATTCATTCACTAGCTCAATCACCTGAGTAGACACCTTAATTTTTTTAAGTATAGTGAATTACAGCTACTGGCTTGCTCATTCGAGAGACTTAAATGCGCAGGCGGCTGTTTGAGGCAATTCATAGTTTCTAAAAACACAGGACCTCTATTTAAATATTGGTCTCCATAAAATAACATTTGGATGAGTAAGAAAAAATGAATAAAAAATCCATTGATTATATAAAAATTATTTTTAAAACTTATATATATATATACATATCAGAAGATGATGAATCTATTGATAAGAATTAACTCTCTGACCACTTAACGAAGAAAAATAGTCTAGCCACTCCCACAATAACGAATGTTGTAACCATGCCTAAAAACACACGTAAACCGAGAGATAGCTTATTCCTAAAATTTCGCTTGAAGATGAAACGGGACTAAACACCTCAATTC
>CAHIKZ030000242.1:2825000-2900000 GCA_903632075.3 Acanthosepion pharaonis | reverse complement strand
CCTGCTCAAGAAAGACGTTTGGGTCACTAACACAAAAAAAGAAAATGTCTCATATGGAGAATATTTAACATCGAAAAACATAAAGGAAAAAAATTAATTATTTTTTTAATAATATGTGAAAAGCTCCGCTTTTACCTGATGAAGGTCGCGAGACCGGAAATACGTGTAGCAAAATTATGGAAAATAAAGCGTAATATTTTTTTTTTTTTAAATCCACGTTACAATCAAAGCCGTTTGCGGTTTTCTCTCTTCTTTTAATATACACACTTTTCTCTCGCTGGAACTACTATAACCTCTTCCTTTTATATATATATATATATATATATATATATATATATATATATATATATATATATATATAAAAAAAAAATAAATATGTTGTAGAGGTTCCAACGAGAGAAAAGTATGTATATTAAAAGAATGAAGAATAATTAATTTTCCTTATGTTCAATGTTAAATATTCTCGATATGAGACATTTTCTGTTTGCGTGTTGGTAATCCAACATAAGGAAAAATTAATTATTTTAATAATATGTAAAATCTCCGCTTTACCTGAAGATGGTCATGAGACCAGAAACACGTGTCGTAAAATTATGTAAAACAAAGCATAATATTTTTTTCTAAATAAATCCACATTACAACCAAAAACGTTTGCGGCACCTCTCTTCTCTTCTTTTTAATATATATATATATATATATATATATATATATATTATCAAGAGGATAGAATCCAGGTAGAACCCAATGTCCAGGACAGAATATATATATATATATATATATATATATATATATATATATATATATATATATAGATAGATAGATATTAAGTCAGAGCTGCTCAATCTTTTCTTGGCTACTTTTTAGAGCTGCTCATTCTTTCCTGGATTCATATATATATATATATATATATATATATATATATGTGTGTGTGTGTGTGTGTGTGTGTGTGTGTGTGTGTGTGTGTGTGTGTGTGTGTGTGTGTGTTTTTCTATGTTGACTGTTACAGTTGACAGAATAAATCTGTAGAGAAGACAAATTAAATAAAATAGACAATCGGGAATTAGTACTTTGTTCTTGACGACGCGTTTCGTTATCCGACTTTATTAAGGCAAGTGATGATAAAACAAAGGCGAAATGCTGTGTAGTTAGATGAAATTCAAAAATTTTCAAAAGACGGTCCTACGAAAACTTATTTCTGCTTTAAGTACTATTTTCTATTATTCCTACTATTACTACTATTTAATAATAGTACTATTATTTGCAAGGACTAAGTACTAATTTTCGATTGTCTATTTTATTCAGTTTATCTCTACAGATTTATTCTGAGAACTTTAACACATTGCCAACATAAAAAATAAGAACCCACGCTTTGTCAAAAAAAAAGTTACTCATATCCTCAAAAGAGACTTTCGCAGGATCGTCTTTTAAAAAATTTTGAATTTCATGTAACTGCACATTTCGCCTTTGTTTATTATAACTTGCCTTGATAAAATCGAATGATGAAACGTATCGGCGTTACTTATGAAACTATAATTACCTGCCCCAAGGCTTCGTCCCGGTGCTGGTGTTATCACGGCTACGACTAGTTTGGACCGGCTCTGAACAGCTGGACCAGCTATGACAAGCCAAGACCAGCTATGACAAGCCAAGACCAGCTATGACTAGCTTTGACCAGCTCTGACCAGCTATGATCAGCTATGACTAGCTTTGACCAGCTCTGACCAGCTTGGACAAGTTATGACTAGCTAATACCAGCTTAGACCAGCGGCCCGAGTGAAAACACTCGGGTTCCCACGTTAAAAATTGACCTTGTGTCATAACCTGACTCAGTGGAGGGTCAAGTAAATATCTACTTAGGAAACTATAATTACTAATGAATATATCATTACTTATGAAACTATCATTACTTATAAAATTGTCATTACTAATGAAATTATATTTACTAATGAAAGTACCATTACTTTTGTAATAATCATTACTTTTCGAATAATCATTACTTATGACACTATCATTACTAATGAAATTATTGTTACTAATGAAACTATCATTACAATTGAAATTACCATTACTAATGAAACTATCATTACTTACGAAATCATTATTACTAGTGAAACTATCATTACTTTTGGAATTATCATTATTTTCGGAGTAATAATTACTAATGAAACTATCACTACTGATGAAACTAACATCACTAATCAAATTACCATTACTAATAAAACTATCATTGCTTACGAAATTATTATTACTAATGAAACTATCATAATATTTGAAACTATCATTACTTATCAAATTATCATTACTTATGAAACTATCATTACGTATGAAATTATAATTATTATAATTACTAATGAAACTATCATTTCATTTGGAATAATCATTACTTTTGGAGTAATCATTACTCATGAAACTATCATTTCTTTTGGAATAATCATTACTTTTGGAGTAATTATTACTAATGAAACTATCATTTCTTTTGGAATAATCATTACTTTTGGAGTAATCATTACTAATGAAACTATCATTTCTTTGGGAATAATCATTAATCTTGGAGTAATCATTACTAATGAAACTATCATTTCTTTTGGAATAATCATTACTTTGGAGTAATTATCTTACTTATTATAAAACGCAGATTGTGTGTGTGTGTCTGTAACGCTTATATATTGGATTGGATTTCCTACATTTTTTGCCGATTTCAACAAAACTTCAAAGGACTACATAAAATTACCTTGTGGTGGTTCTAACGGCGCCGAAATGAGAAAAACACAAGTGTTTTTTAACAAAATCAATTTGAAAACACGATTAAGACACATCCTGAGAATGAAAGGGGGACAACTCACATCGGGTTAAAAAAACCAGGTTGTTTGTGTGTGTGTGTGTGTGTGTGTGTTCCTTTATATATGGGATCGGATGTCTTACATTTTTCAGCCGATAAAACAAACATCACTTTTTTTTTTGGCAGGTAGTGTTTCTTATTGTCTTGCACACTTTTTTCTTTATTTATACATTCAGAATGCTTTAAAAATTCCATTTACAACACAATTGTTTATAATAAAATTCTAATTCTATTCAATCAGGGGACTCATCATAACGATTGAAAACAATGTTTTTGTTTTAGTTTGGGTTTGACCAATTCATAAAAAAAAACAAAAAAAAAAAAAAAAACTAAGACATGCGTGTCCGTTAACCTAAACAATAATCTAACGATCTCTACTGATTGTACGAATCGAAAAATCGGATAATTTTTTATCTTTAGGGAAAGATAATTCCACGTACTTTAGGGCCGTTTTTACAATTCCCTTTGCAATTTGTTACAAGGCAGATCAATAAGGCATTGGTTCTATTTGAAATTAATTCAATATTTAAAAGAAAGTATTAAGAAATAATTTAAAAATGCCGACGTAAGAAATCTGATAGACAAAAAACAACAATATTTCGAAGATGATAATTATTAAGGAAAGAACACTGTATCTTGTAATAAATTTATAAACCCAAATAAAGTTAATATTTTTTGTATTAGAAACAACGAGTGGAAAATATATTCAAATCAGAATTCTAATTATGAATCACCACAAGCAAAATATGTAATTTTTTTACTGTATTATTCAATAATTAAAAATCATAAATTGTAAAAGATTACAGAGAAAGCCTACCTACATTTTTCAACCGATTTCACAAAATTTCACTTTTTTTTTGGCAGGTAGTCTTGCACATTTTTTTTCTTTATTTTTACATTCAGAATGCTTTAAAAATACCATTTACAAGACAATTGTTTATAATAAAATTCTATTCATCAATCGATAGACTCATAACGATTGTAAACAATGTTTTTGTTTGAGTTTGGGTTTGACCAATTCGTAAAAAAAAAAAAAAAAAAAAAAAACTAATTAAGACATGCGTGTACGTCAACCTTAAACAATAATCTTTATCAATTTTATTTTTCAGTCTTTATGATGGTCGATACTTGATCTATCACTTACTGTTACAAACCCCGGGCAACGCCGGGCTCTACTGCTAGTTACTAATGAAACTATCATTTCTTTTGGAATAATCATTACTTTTGGAGTAATCATTACTAATGAAACTATCATTTCTTTTGGAATAATCATTACTTTTGGAATAATCATTACTAATGAAACTATCATTACGCATGAAATAATCAGAGAGTATCCTACGGAATGTGTGTGTGTGTGTGTGAATAGATGACAGAACAAAGTTAAAGAGGAAGGATGAAGAATCAAAAGTTGCTTAAAGCTCTAAGAGACAGGAAGACGTGGAGAGCTATGATCAGCAATGGCATGAAGAGATACTGCACCTAAAAGAAGAAAATGTATTCGTCAAATTAACTATTTATCTTTCTTCCTATTTCTTACGGAGGTTATTTTATCTTTTATCAAATTTTTATTGACATTGTCAAAGTTTTCTATCAATATACATGCCATCTTTTACGAATATTTACCCCATATAAGACGCAATGGCCACACAAAGTAAAGAGTTACTCTGTGGAGTTTTATTTGCGTAAGAAAGGACAATATAACAGGAAAGGTACACACCCAAGGCCACACAGACACACAGCTAATACTTGACTTGAAATGGTCAAGATTTAATTAGCGAATAAAGTTCAGGTGGAGGTGTTTGAAGTATAGAGCTGACGCAGATTTGACATACCCAATCCTAAACAGGAAAAGACCATGGAGGAGTGTGAACCGGACGATAGGTGATTCTATCTATTCCTGGTGGAAGAGGAAGAAAATAATTGGTGGCAATCAATTCAGTGTTCAGCCGGGGACGTTAGAAGTACAGAGTTGAAGTAGACTTTACAAGGGACCAGAAACCCAATCCTTAACGGGAAACAATGATTAAACCTCTGCCCCTGTTCAAAAGACCAGGGAGGAGTGTGAACTGGGCGATAGGCGATCCTATCTATTCCTATTGGAGGAGGAGGAAAATAATTAGTGACAAACAATTCAGTGTTCCGGCGGGTATGTTAGAAGTAACTTTAGATGGGACCGGAAACCCAATTCTAAACGGGAAAAAATATTTAAACCTCTACCCGTGTCCAAAAAACCGGGAGGGGTGTGAACCGGTCGATGACCGAACCTATCTGCTCTTAATGGGGTGGAGAGAGAAAAACAAGATAAATAATTAGTGAATAAATCTTCGACGGAGTGATGAATAATAAAGCAAAAATTTGTATTTTTCTTCATAATCAGCAGATTTTATTTTTAAATGTCCATCGAAACAATGCTGGTTTTGGCCCTTAACTCTTAGCAGACGACAGGGCCGATATATCGGTCAAAAAGTCGAATGAGGAAGAAGACCACTGGACCGATCCGACGGCTGGATAATACAAGCCTCGAGATTAGCTGGCTGGCCTTCTTACCAGCCAATCATATTGCTTATGACATTTCTTGCACATCTGGGACTTTCAATGGCGGTTTCTATAATAGTACGCTGCGTTCTGTGATTTTACATCGTTATTTTTTATTTTTTTTTGTTTTTTTTTGTTTTGTTTTTTTGTTTTTTTTTTGTTTTTTTGTTTTTTTTTGGGTGTGTGTGTGTGTGTGTGTGTGTGTGTGTGTGTGTGTGTGTGTGTGTGTGTGTGTGTGTGTGTGTGTGTGTTTTTCCAAGTGAGGGCTTGTGGAAAGAGCTCCGTCTTGCCACTGAAACTCCAAATGAGGTTCTGTCTCCAAAAAGTTAAACATCTCCGTAACTTAGTATCCTTGTAGTAATTTTTCTTCTCCTACTATCCCCCAAGCCCAAGTTATGCCTTCCATATACACCAGCCTGTTGAGTAGATTACTCGATGCTTCTTTGTGTCCCGCTATGAGTGTCAAATTCTCCAAGCCTTCTTTCGTTTTTTGTCTCCTAGAAATTTGAACCGTCTCTTTCTGATTCTAAGTATAAGTGTCTTTTTTGTTTCCAATTGTCCTTAAAACTTCCTCGTTGCCCGCATGTTCATTCTATGATATTCTCAGCATCCTTCTGTAGGATAGCATCTCTGTTGCCTCAAACGACCTCATCGGCCAGGAAATATAATCATAAAACTGTGTTCAATGTGGTCATCAACTTTAACATTTAGGCAGGAGCTAGTGATATTCATGATTTTCACACTTTCGTAGTGGTCCAGTTCCACTAAGACATGTGGATGCAGAAAGCTGACTATACAAGAAAAAGTCAACTTTAAATTTTACATGGAGTCAGAGTTAGGAATATAGCAAATAAACTTCTATTATTTTTTTATATATTTACAAATCAAACCGTATAATAATTATCAATGTGTATTTATTTATATATTTCCTGTCCCATCTATAGAGGAAAGGGAGGCAAATCAACTTAGTAAATTTATGAGTGATTATTTCCCTTAGTCGTCTTAATAATCTATAAAATAAAATATTTATTTGCATTTAGACAAAATTAATCCCCGAACAAAATAAACTGCTTAATTAATCAGTTCATTTACTCCCACGTTTCTTAGATTACAGTCTTATTTGTTCAAGCCTTTCATGTGAGGCTCAAGATACTTATGTCTTTTAAGTGATCGTCTTGTTTCAACTTGGTCTTGAAATAGGCTTTGTCGTCGCTGTCTTTGTCGTTATGTTTCTAATCGTTTTCTTCCCAGGGTTATTTCCATTTCACTGTTATATTAAACATATCAAATGTTTAATATGAAAAAAATTTTGAGCAAAAGGCAATGAGTAATCAATGAAACCTAGATACGATTGAATGTATAAAAAAAAAAAAACCCAAAAAGGAACGGATTAATTAAACGGTTCATTTGTCCTTTATTTTAGTCGTGAATACTTTATCTCCGCTTGAATAAATCTCAATACATTTTCATTGCATCTCACTATTAAATCTTTCTAACAAATACCGTAATTTTTGACAGCACGAGTACATTAATAATTAATAATTATAAGGTAAGTTCTTTAAAGAATTCTGTTTAATAAATTGATATCCAGCTTAACTGCTACCTTTGGTGGTATTTAAGCGAGTAATAATAATAATGATAATAATAATAATAATAATTATTATTATTATTATTATTATTATTATTGTTGTTGTTGTTGTTGTTGTTGTTGTTAGAAGATGATGAAGAAGAAGAAGAAGAAGAAGAAGAAGACGAAGAAGAAACTACAAAACTGAAATACAAATATCAGAAATTAAACATATATATATATATATATATATATATATATATAAGTGAAACATGTAAGTAAAAGATATAAGTAAAATAGGGTAAGAAGGAGCGGGAAAGAAGGGATAAAAGAAAAATGGCTGCAAGGTGGTTTTAAAATTAGCATAGAGAAGAATCATAGAAAAGAAACATGAATAAACGAAAATTAAAGAATATATCAAATTTTATGAGAGAGAGAAAGAGAAATAAAAATAGAGAGAGAGAGAAAAAAAATAAGGATCAACCTGGATAGCAACAACAACAACGATAAAAATAATAATAATAATAATAATAATAATAATAATAAGAAGAAGAAGAAGAAGAAGAAGAAGAAGAAATTACAAAAGACTGGATGATGATCTGTCAAAGAACATAAAATTAATAAGCGATTTTATTCAGTAATAAAGGAAGCCAACAATTTCAAGATGGCGTTTCAAGTGGGTGAAGAAATACAAATAAAGCACAAACACCGATTGAAGCTGCAAAATACTTTAAAAAAAAAGAAAGCAAAGGCAAATGCAACCGACCAGATACAGAAACAATGACAAGATAAACCGCTTCACGGTCAATACTCCGCCCGTACCAAACAAGCTGATGTAAGACAAACCCCGTACCTATTAGTGGCTACAGAGTGCAGGGTTAAAAGCTGAAACTGAAGCTTTTATTCTTGCTGGACAGGACCAATGCTTGTTAACTAGAAATTACCAAGCACACATACTGGAAACTTGTGTTAACATGAAATGCAGATTCTGTGTTAAATATCCAGAAACAATTGACCATCTTGTATCAAGTTACACGGTATTAGCCTGAACTGAATATAAAACTCATCATGGCGCAGTGGGCAAATATCTGCACAGGAAAATATGCAACTTTTACGGGTAGGAAACTGGTATAAACACCACCCAGACCCGGTTAAAGAGCTTGGGCCTGTAACAATTTTTTATATATTTTTACAATACACAGAGACAGAATAATCAAAGCTAATCGCCCAGACATCGTGATTAACGACCACATGAACAGAATGTGCTTTCTTATTGACATGGCAGAATGTATTGTATCCTTGAAAGTTTTCTATCAAAATACAAGGACCTTGTAGTGAAAAATCTAATCAGAGGCGTAAGGTCAGAAATAGCACACGTGCTATTTCTGACCTTACGCCTCTTTTTGGGACCCGGAAGGAAATGTGTAATTTGTATTTCAATGGAAATAATAATAATAATAATAATAATAATAATAATAATAATAATAATAATAATCCATCAGTGGCTACGTAGTGCAGGGTTGAAAGCGGAAACTGAAGGTTTTATCCTTGCTGCGCATGAGCAATGCTTGCTAACAAGGTATTATCAAGCACATATACTAAAATATTGTGTCATCCCAAAATGCAGATTCTGTGATAAATATCCAGAAACGATTGTTGATCATCTTGTATCAGATTGCACGGTGTTGGCACCCACTGAATATAAAACCCGACATGACAGAGTGGGCCAATATCTGCACTGGAAAATCTGCAACTTCTACGGGAAGGAAACTGAAAGAAACTGGTATGAACACCACCCAGACCCGGTTACGGAGATAGGACCTGTTACAATTCTATGGGACTACACAATACACACTGACAGAACAATCAAGGCCAACCGGCCAGATATTGTTATTAAAGACCACAAACAAAAACGGTGCCTCCTTATTGACATGGCAGTCCCTGATGACTGCAATGTATCTTTGAAGATATTCAAAAAGTTGTCAAAATACAAGGACCGTGAAATAGAAATCTCGAAAATGTGGCATATGGGAACATCAACAATTCCTGTTGTAGTAGGAGCCCTAGGACTAGTTGGAAAAGATTGCAGTAGATTAATTGAAGGGATTCCTGGAAGTCCATGCCTCAAGGAGATACAAAAAATTGTTCTGACAAGTACAGCCCACGCTTTTCGAAGGGCTCTATCTATGTAATTTTTTTTTCTTTGTCAGTGGAAAGTGTCATGATGCCATTTCTAACCTTAGGTTCCTGGGCGGGACCCGGAAAGAAATGTGTAAACGCCAGAAATCAAAGGAAATAATAATAATAATAATAATAATAATAATAATGAAACTGCAAGAAACTGATATGAATATCCCCCAGACCCGGTTACATAGATGGAACCTATAACAATTTCAAGGACCTTTACAATACACAGAGACAGAACAATCAAAGATTAATCGGCCAGACATTGTGATCAAAGACTACAAAAGCAAGATGTGCTTTCTTATTGACATGGCAGTCCCTACAGAATGTAATACATCCTTGAAGATTTTCTATCAAAATACAAGGTTCTTGTAGTGAAAATCTAAAAAATGTAGCAGGTGAAGATATCAATAATTCCAGTTGTAGCCCTCGGCTTGATTGGAAAAGTTTCTGATAGACTCATTGAAGGGATTCCTGGTAATTCATCCTTTCCATCTTTATTCTTGTTTTTTCCTGTTTGGAACAAATTACTATTTTGTGCGACATGTAACCAGAAAAATACCCTTAATTATCTCAATGGACATTTAAAAAAATTAAAACCGTTGTTGTCTTACAGGCCACAAAAATCATTAAGCAGGCTGATTGCTGTCCGAGTTTGCCCAGCCCTGGTTCTGTTCTAAATTTTAATAGTTTTTTACCCAACTACGTGACCTCGCCCTACATTATATACACAATTGTCGTCACAAGTACAACTCACACATTATGAAGAGCTTTTTCCGTGTAAAATGTGTGTGATCTTAGATTGTATTTTTTTATTTTATTTTTTTTAAATGATGTTATTTCTGACCTTACGCCTCTGATTGGGACCCGGAGGGAAATGTGTAATTTGGATTTCAATGGAAATAATAATAATAATAATAATAATAATAAAAGAAACTGATATGAACACCACCTAGACCCGGTTACGGAGATAGGACTCGTTACAATTCTATGGGACTACACAATACACACTGACAGAACAATCAAAGCCAGCCGCCCAGATATTGTTATTAAAGACCACAAACAAAAAAAGTGCCTCCTTATTGATATGACAGTCCCTGCTGACTGCAATGTATCTTTGAAGATATTCAAAAAGCTGTCAAAATACAAGGACCTTGAAATAGAAATCTCGAAAATGTGCCAAATGGGAACATCAACAATCCCTGTTGTAGTTGGAGCCCTAGGACTGATTGGAAAAGATTTCAGTAGACTAATTGAAGGGATTCCTGGAAGTCCATGCCTCAAGGAGATACAAAAAATTGTTCTGACAAGTACAGCCCACACTTTACGAAGGGCTTTATGTATGTAATATTTTTTTTATTTTTTTTTTTTTTTTGTCAGTGGAAAGTGTCATGATGCCATTTCTAACCTTAGGTCCCCGGGCGGGACCCGGAAAGAAATGTGTAAACGCCAGAAATCAAAGAAAATAATAATAATAATAATAATAATAATAATAATAATAATAATAATAATAAAGTCCAATAGAAAAAGTACCCGAAATCAAAGACCGTGCCAACGTGTCACAGGCCAAGCTGTAAGGTTCATATCTCCCTTTGTCTAGCTTAATGTAGGGCGAGGTCACGTAGTTGGGTAAAAAACTATTAAAATTTAGAACAGAACCAGGGCTGGGCAAACTCGGACAGCAATCAGCCTGCTTAATGATTTTTGTGGCCTGTAAGACAACAACGGTTTTAATTTTTTTAAATGTCCATTGAGATAATTAAGGGTATTTTTCTGGTTACATGTCGCACAAAATAGTAATTTGTTCCAAACAGGAAAAAACAAGAATAAAGATGGAAACCATGATCTTGTCCTTTATTGATCTCCCTCCATAATAATGTTTTTCACATATTCTTTCACACCCAGTAACTCTTTGCGTCTTAGTAGATTTATTGCCTTGCTTGGGATAAAATGATTAAATGCAATGTTAATCGTTATCTTCTGTTTTCTTAATTCCTCTTCTTTTATTGTTCTCTTTCTTTAATAGTGTTTTTCTTTTTCTCATATTCTTTCACACTCAGTAACCCCTAGCGTCTTAGTAGATTTATTGCCTTCCTTGGGATGAAATGATTAAATGCAATGTCAATCGTTATCTTCTGTCTTCTTAATTCCTCTTCTTTTATTGTTCTCCCTCCTGAATAGTGTTTTTTTTTTCTCATATTCTTTCACACTCAGTACCTCCTTCCGTCTTAGTGGCTTTCTTCCCTTTCATTTTGTACAAAATAGTAATCTGTTCCAAACAGGAAAAAAGGAAAACAAATATTGGAGCCATATATATGTAATATTCATTTTATTTTCATTAAACAAAAATCCCCAAAAAGGCGTCCGCCAAGAGATTTGAATCTGCAATCAGTCTTATGTATATCGATGAGTAAACAGAAACCTGAATGTAAAAAATTTGACGAAGATTCCTTTCACCTCCACAAATCTTATTAATAGTCATAAATGTATTAAGTGTACTTCCAAAAGCTAAGCAAAGTATTAAGAAACGGGAAAATTTCATTAAAAACAAAGAAAAGACCACTGAACTGTTACATAATATCATTTCTCCGATATGGCAATGAATGCTGGACAATCTCCTTTCAGATGAAGAAACAGAAATGTGGTTCTACAGAAGGATGCTGGGAATATCATCGATTGTACATGTGAGCAACAACCAAGTTTTAGAGAAAATGGAAATAAAGATGATCTGAACTAGTTTATCACCTCACATCGCATCATTGGTCTTCTTTCAGATAAGAATTTGCAATGTTATTGGTCCTTACCTGGCATCTCTGTATTGCAAACGCAAAGAGGCTGTATTATGACTTAATCTTAGCCGCCTTTTAATCACTGATAATTATTTTGGCCTTTTTCTCCCGAAAACATAATCTAGTCCGTTTATTGTTCTCTCTCCTTAATAATGTTTTCTTTTTTTCATATTCTCTTACACTCAGTAACTCCCTGTGTCTTAGTGGCTTTATTCCCTTTCATACTGTATAAAATAGTGATCTGTTCCAAACAGGAAATGAAGGAGAACAAACATGGAAACCATATATATATATATATATATATATATATATATATATATATAATACTCATTTTATTTTCATTAAAAAATCCCAAAATAGGTGTCCGCCAAGAGATTTGAATCTGCCATCTGGCTTGTGTATATCGATAAGTAAACAAAAACTTGATTATGAAAAACTTGTCGAAGGTACATCTCGTATCCACAAATCTCTTTAATAGTCGCAAATGTGTGCAGTGCGTTCAAAAATTGTGTCCAATAAACAAATAAAAGTATAAGAAAAATATGAGTGTAGGATTGTTATTTATATTGTATTTTTTTAAATTCGTGTTTTTATTGAGATGCCGTCCATTTTACGCAGGGTAGACAATGATGCAACCTTCTAAGGAAAAAGGTTTTCTAACTCTGAATTAAAAACAAAACAAAAACCGTATATAAATATCAATAGTTGTGTCCCCATCTTGTCACCCCACGCATTCAGCAGTATTTATTTGATTTTTATACATACAAATATGTTATGCCCAGTTATACACACTCATAAATATATTATATACATTATATACATACATTATATAAATATATACATACATTATATACATTATATACATCCATTATCTAAATATATACATACATTATATAAATATATACATACATTATATAAATATATACATATATTATATAAATATATACATGTTGTACAAAATAGTAATCTTTTCCAAACAGGAAAAAAGGAAAACAAAGATGGAAGACATATATATGAAATATTCATTTTATTTTCGTTAACAAAATCCCAAAATAGGTGTGCGCCAAGAGATTTGAATCTGCAATTTGTCTTGTTGCAATCTTGTCGAAGATTCCTTTTGCCTCCACAAATCTCATTAATAGTCATAAATGTATTGAGTGTTCTTCCAAAAGCTAAGCAAAGTATTAAGAAACGGGAGATATTTCATTAAAAACAAAGAAAAGAGTACTGAACTATGACGTAATGTCCGTCTTCTGATATGGTAGGGAATGCTGGACAATCTCCTCCCAGGTGAATAGAGTGGAAGCAACAGAAATGTGGTTCTACAGAAAGATGCTGAGAATACAATGGACAGAACATGTAAATAAGCATTAAGTTTTAGAGAAAATGGAGACAAAAGTACCTGAACTGGTTTATCATCGCATGGTTGGTCTTCTTTTAGATAACAATCTGCAATGTTATTTTATACCCAGTTGTACACACTAATAAATACATTATATACATTATATACATACATTATATAAATATATACATATTATATATACATACATAAATTATATATTTCATTATATATTATATATTATATCATATATTATAATACATATATTATTTAATATATATTTATAATATTTATATGTTATTTATATCTATATTTATTTATAATATTTACATATTATATCATATCATATATTATATAATATTATATATTATATTTATTATATATTATATTTATTATATAGTATATTAACACACACACACACACACACATATATATATATATATATATATATATATATATATATATATATATATATATATATATATATATCTACATACATTATATACATAAATATATTTTATACATTATATAATATAAATTTACTGCTCTAAGGAACAGACTCCCAGATGATTTTTGCCCCGATCGCTGCAATTCCAACCTGTTCAAGTCTCGAGTCAACCGTTATCTTCCCTCTAATCCGTATCAACTACCCTTAACGTAACCGTATACCTCAGTGGCCCTTGAACCTTACTGTATATATATATATATATATATATATATATATATATATATATATATATATAGATAGATAGATAGATAGATAGATATGTATATTGTGTATTTAAACAACAATCTCTCTTTTATATAAGTTTTATTAAAGACGGCAGACAAGGTACTGCGATTAGGGTTTTTTATTTAATTTCCTTTCTGGGCAGAATGTGCCGAAACTGCCCAAAAGTTTTGTTATTCCGAGCGCTTTCGGCCATACGTTTAGCCACTATCAAGGATGATTTTATTTATTTATATTAACTGGATCTATGAGTTGTCTGTATTATCTAGAGTTACAGAGATGTTTTATTTTCCGAACACAGTCAGCACATTGTGGCCGTGTTCGTAGTTATTGTTTTTTTTTTCATTTTTATTGTTAAGGCTTCCATTATTTTTAATCTTTTTTACATGTGGAAGAGTTTATCATGATTGTAATTTCTACTAGTAGGTTTCGGATGGAGTCTGGTAACTCTGTGTGTGTTTCTTTAAATGAGTTCTAATGGAGCTGTGGTCGGATAGGTGTAATGTAAGTCACCTTGATAGGCATGTTGTAGTATGACCGATGTAATTATTTATGAGTTTGGTATGTATTTATCATATAAAAAATTGAAGTGCCTCAAATTTAAAACTAACCTAAAAATCGATCAGAGGACCGAATTTTAAATTACAAATTATTTTGCAGAAAATTCTCTTTTATAATTCACCCGCCATATATTGGGTTGGTGCATAATTATCAGGCGTTTTTTTAAACAATATTTATTATGAAAAAAAAACACAAGAATCCAACAATAACATTTTAAAATGATTATTCGGAAGCATATGATTATCGACACGCATTTTTAGAAACTGAAAATAAAATCTCATTCAGTCTGTCTGTCTGTCTGTCTGTCTGTCTGCCTATCTATCTCAATCTGTTCTTATCTCTCTGTCAATCTATGTCTACTATGAATTGTGTTGGTGCATAATTATCAGGCGTTTTTAAACAATATTTATTATGAAAAAAGAAACATAAGAATTCAACAATAACATTTTTAAATGATTCCGGAGCGTATGATTATCGAGACGCATTTTTTATAACCTGAAAATAAAATAATATTTTTATTTAAGGAAGTAAACAAAACAGCATTTTTTATTAACAAATAACACACCTATAAAAACGCCTGATAATTATGCACCAACCCACCATGATCCTCTAGTAAAAAAGTTTATCTGTAAAATGATTATATGTATTTAATACAAGATCCTAAAGGATGTTGTAGATGAAAAACAAATTCATAGATAAATTCATCCAACGTTATAAAAGGCTTAGGAAACAAGAATCAGGTTTTTCTTTATAAACATCCGCCCCCCGTTTGTTATTATGTAAATTACATCTAGCCAACAGATTTTTTTATACTGCATATGATTTTTCAAAGACTTTTTGTCATTATATTTATTTTCATTTCTAGCAATTACATTTTGCCGTCACTATTAATCGAAATGATTCAATCTGTTCTCATATATTTAACAATATCTTCCGCAGCGTTGTTCAAATCTTTTGTTCGACTACAATCTTTTCATATCTCACTTTTTCTTTGTTTCATTGTCTTTCAATCTAAAGATCGATGTATCTCTGATTGGATAGGTCTACATCCGCCTCATTCCGTTCATTTTTTTTTCTTTCAGTATCGCCCACTGTTTTTAAAGTATATGCAGTTGAATCTCTTTCCCATATTTTTCCTTACAAATGAGTATATATATATATATATGTGTGTGTGTGTGTGTGTGTGTGTGTGTGTGTGTATATATATATATATATATAAGGCTCAAACACTAATATTCCGTGGTTATAATTTTTTATATTGTAATCGTAATCACGATCCAAATAATCAGACTTACAAATTCAAATTTCTTTTTGAATTTGTAGGTCTGATGAATTGGATCGTGCTTACGATTCCAATGTGATAAATTATAACCACGGAATATTAGTGTTTGAGCATTTTATATTATATTCTTACACTGTCCTGGACATTGAGTTCTACCTGGATTCTATCCTCTTGGGAATTTATATATATATATATATATATATATATAAATTAATAATGTCAGTGGTCAATATATATATATATATATATATATATATATTATGGGCACGTAGCATGCTTGCATTCTGACCATGAGACATGGGTTCGAGTCTCACTATGGACGATTTGTCCTGATGCTTTGGAAAGTGGCTGAAAACAGGACACTTGCCGTCGATAGCTAATGCTAGCAGGAAGTCACAAGTCATATATATATATATATATATATATATATATATGAATTTGATCGTGATTACGATTCAATGTAATAAATTATAACCACGGAATATTAGTGTTTGAGCCTTTTATATTATATTCTTACTATGTATATATATATATATATATATATATATATATAGACATAAGAATATATATATATATATATATATATATGTGTGTGTGTGTGTGTGTGCCTGTAGACATAAAAAACGATTCAAAACATAAACACCGTTTTTTGTAACATGTTGTCACTTATGTCAGTTCCATCTTGGTTCAATAACATCGGGCATGATATTTTAATGGAATGACTATTATGTATATAATAATTATCTATATATATATATATCATTGTGTAGGTTTATGTGATGCTCTATGTATTTTAATATATTTTTTAGACTATTTTTTTTAAATTTTACTTTTTTAGATTTTACATTTTGATTTATATGTATATATATATATATATATATATATATGCGTACCTGTGTGTATGTGTGTATATGTGTATATATGTAGGTGTGTAGATAGGTATATGTATGTGTATGCATGGATGTATATGTATATGTATGCGCATATATGTATATGTATATTTATGTATGCGTATATGGATGTATGTATATGTAGGCAGATGTATTTGTAGATGTATTTATATGTGTGTATATGTTTTGTACTCACATATATCTGTATATGGGTGTATATGTATGTATAGTTAGACGGATAGATATAGGGATACATTGTTTATTTGTTTAGATGGGTGTATGTAATTGTATGGAGATGTAAGGTTTTTTGTATATATGCTTATGTGCACGTATTTGTATGTTCGTATATATATGTGTGTAAATGTGTATATATATGTAAGAGTGGATGTGGATGGATTTATGTCTATATGTATGTATGTGTGTGTATTTATGTATGTATATGTAAACATGTATGTGTATGTGTGTGTATGTATGTGTATGTATGTATATGTATATGAGAATATATATATATATATATATATATATATATATATATATATATATATATGATAGAATTTCCGGGGAGATTAGAATAATCATTATAGTAATTCGTCGAGTCTAGAAGAATCCTCAACAGAATGCAGAAAGCACTGGACGGCTATTTGGGACTCCTAAGCAGTGCGCATCCACGGACGAGAATCGAACCAGAAGCGTTACGATACGGCGCAAACGTCATACCACGGAGCAAACGGGCCTCGGAGACGAAGAAGAAAATGACTAGATATAGCATCGCTACTCACAAATTCCGTGGTGATACTCATTCAAGTATTCCCAAGAGCAACGACTTCCTTTCCCTTACCCGCTCCCTCACGGAGCATTAGCTGGGTCAAGCAAGGAGATATAAGTGATAGAATTATTTGTGGGAGGGGGGGATTAGAATAATTATTATATATATATATATATATTATATATATATATATATATATATATATATATATATATATATATATATATATAAGACATTTTTATGTTTATACATTCTTTTGTAGATACAAAGACGTTTAAAGATGAACAACTGAAACTTCAACCTTATCCTTCTGTATTGTTATATTGTGTTTTACATTATGAAATGGACAAAGTCTGACAATTATTTTTAAGATATTTTATGTTTATACATTATTTTTATAGATACAAATATTTAAGCAAATGCCCTGTTTATAATAAACAGTATTAAACAACATTTACCGGCCTGAATGTCCGAGAAATTTTCACAGAAAATATTCGTCCTCCGACAGGATTCGAACCTGTATCCTATACGGACCAGTCATTTAGCTTGACGTACCTTTACCACAGAGGAGCGTTCGGTTATAAACAGAACATTTACTAAAATATTTGTATCTATATAAACAATGTATAAACATAAAAATGTCTTAAAATAATTGTCAGACTTTGTCCATTACATAATGTCGAACTTTGTCCATTTCATAATATATATATATATATATATATATATATATATATAGATATATATATATGTGTGTGTGTGTGTGTATTATAATATTTTTATTATAATAGATTGTAATGAAAACATTTTACATCGCTACACAAAAGCTTTCATGTTTTAATATTATGATAGTACATCCTCAGGCGATGGTAGATAACTTGTGATAAAAATGATTTATTAGATAAATTTAAAAGCAAATCGTTACTACTTTTCGAAAGTTAAGGGAGAAGCATAAGTTCAGAATTAAAAATATACTTGTGAGCATGTCTAGGTTAAACAAGAAGGTGATATTATATATATATATATATATATATATATATATGTGTGTGTGTGTGTGTGTGTGTGTGTGTGTGTGTGTGTGTTTAGGTATATATATGTAGAGAGATAGAAAGAGAGTTTTGTATATTCCTTTTCTTACGTAGACGAGAGTGTTCAATTTTAAATATTTATATACATTGATTATATATATATATATATATATATATATATATATATATATATATATATACTATTCCTCATATATATATATATATATCAATTATATATCTACATATTTACTACTACTCTTATATATATATATATATATATATATATATATATATTAATGAATATAGATTAATGAATATATATATATATATATATATATATATATATATATATAATTCCCTTGCATGGAGTATTGCTGCCATATATGGTCTGAGCCCCTTCTGTTTTACCTCGGAGTTCTTGATAAGCTCCAGAGGCGGATATGCAATATAATTGGCCCTGTTCTGGCATCTCGTCTACAGTCACTTTCTCACAGACGCGCTGTCGCCTCTCTCTGTCTTTTTTACAAATACTTTCATGGCAATTGCTCCGAGGAGCTGAATTTGCTGGTTCCCAGACTTCATGAGTTCAAGCGCCCTACAAGGCTTGCATCCCGCTCTCACCCCTTCACTGTCGAAACTACTAAATGTAGCCGTCTCTTCTACTCCAATAGCTTCATGTCTCGCACCTCTCGCCTGTGGAACTCCCTTCCCTATTCCAGTTTCCCTGAGAGCCATAATCTCCAACTATTCAATTGTAATGTCAATCGACATCTCCAGTTGCCTTGATCTATACACTATCCTTCTCCTCATCCTTTCCTCTATCATTCCTATCTGATCTTGCTCCAGATCTTCTGTGACCCCTTGCGTCATAGTGGCTTCTCGCCTTGCTTGGGGTGAAACGCTTAAAAAAAAAATATATATATATACATATTGTTTAAAATTTAATATAATTATAGCAGGGAGAAGGGTGTTTTGTATCGAGACAGATCGTTTAAATTTAGAGACAGTGCGGACATAGCAATCATCACTGCATGGTGATTGTCAGATTGACCCTTAAATGCGAACTGTGCATATATGTAACTAGGTGATTAATGAAGGCTTTGAAAAGTGGAAATCGACCCAGTTTATTTTATTTAGAGCTAATACTGAGGATTATATATATATATATATATATATATATATAAAATTTGAATTTAAAATTCACAGCATCACTCTTTCGTGTGCATGTCTAGTAGTATAACATAACAAATGTAATCCTATGATACTCTAATGGACGAAATGCGTCACTCGAAAAGTTTTCCACTTAGTCATACATTTTACCCAATATATATATATATATATATATATATATATATATATATATATATATATATAGTTAAACCTAGAGAGCCAGACAAACCTACCAGGTTTCACCCAAGCGGATCGTCAGGAAAGCTGGCCGGCTCCCTGACGAACCGCTTAGGTGAAACCTTGGTAGGTTTGTCTAGCTCTCCAGGTTTAACTAGGTCTGCTCTACTCACTGTATTGAGCACTTTATTTAGTTATTTTGGGTACTCGTATCGGAATTTTTTTTCTTTAGGCCTTGGACTCGTATGCTGGACGATTATTTTCGGTTAACGTACATGTTCTTGGTTCTTTCTTTTTCTATACCTTTTTCCCCTTTGGTATTGGCTTGTTTATTTGCAAATCAACACACCGAAGGTTTTCCGAGCGAGTATAGTTTCTTACACTTAATAATAATAATAATAATAGATAGATAGATAGATAGATAGATAGATAGATAGATAGATAGATAGATAGATAACAATAATAATAATAATATAAGTAATTATACTCGTCTGGAAAAACCTTAGGTGCTTTGGCTTGTAAATGAACAAACCAATGCCCAAGGTAAAATAAGGGATAAAAAAAGAAAGAACTAAGAACATGAAATTGAGGCGAAAACAATCGTCCTGAATCCAAGCTCAGAGTCCAAAGAAAAATAAACCTCCAACACGAGTAAAGCAAATGTAACTAAATAAAATGCTCAATACATTAAGTAGAGCAAATCTAACTATGAACCTAAAGAGCCAGGCAAAGCTCCCTATGTTTCACCTTCGTGGATCGTCAGGGTACATTGGCCAGTGTACCCTGACGATCTGCGTAGGTGAAACCTAGATAGGTTTGCCTGTCTCTTTAGGTTCATAGATAGATAGATAGATAGATAGATAGATAGATAGATAGATAGATAGATAATGAACACACTGAGGCTGATAGATAGATAGATAGATAGATAGATAGATAGATAGATAGATAGATAGAAGAATATAAACCGATAGATATGAAAATAATAGATAGATAGATAGATAGATAGATAGATAGATAGATAGATAGATAGATAGATAGATAGATAGATAGACCGGGTGTAACAAAGGAAATGTTCAAATTGTGTAACAGCAAAATTGTCCATTTGTTAGATTAATTTCTGAATCGTTTTATCTTAGAAATGATTAAAGATAACTTACTGGAATTCTCCGATTTTTTTTATACTATTGTGCTCTACTTTAAGCAATAAGAATATATAATAAATCTCCAAGATTGACTGAAGAATCGTGTTGAAATCGATCATAAACGAAAATAACATGCTGACTATTAATTACTTGATCCGTTTTTTTTTTCTTCAGATATCTCCTTTTCAACTTCTGATGATCCATTTATTTATTTATTTTTAATTGTGAAGTGTATTTTGTATTTTTGAGAGAAAATTTTCATTTTTAGAAGGATCGTTAGCTTCAAAAATGCTTTTTTTTTTTAAATCTGATTCATTATTTCCAAGAATATATGTAGACAACTTTTGGAAATCTGATCTCTATATGCAATGATATTTTAATCAGCAATTTCTCAAATAATGATCGAGGTGTTGATTTTACTTAGATGTATATATGCATACACAGAATCTCATATACGCACACATATATCAACCATATTTATTCTTACTTTTGCATATTCTATTAATGTTCACCCAATACAAGAATCAATAACCATCACTAAAATCTTAATCTCTTCAAGTCTAGGGTTAATCGTTCTTTTTCCTTTCATATATCTATAGTAAGAAGTAAGTTCCATTCAGACAGCTTCTTCCCAAGAACTGCTGCTTTAGAGCCACTCAAGTTAGAGAGTTACTTCGTTGTATTGTAGGAGCGTAATAAAGAGCGAATAGTGTTCATGAGGTTATGTAACGTTAACACTAAACTAGAAGAGGTCAAGATTGTAGGGAAAACATCCTGCCGGAAGTCTGTTCCACAAAACAGCAGTTCTTGGGAAGAAGCTGTCCGAATGGAACTTACTTCTTACTATAGGAATACGAAAGGAAAAGATAACGGTTTACTCTAGACTTAAAGAGGTCAAGATTGTAGCGAATGGAAAGACATCTTGCTTGGAGTTTGTTCCACATAGCAGCGGTTTTTGGGAAGAAATTTCCCAATGGAACTTACCTCTTGCTATAAGAATACGAAAAGAAAAGATAACTGTCAACCCAATACTTAAAGAGGTCAAGATTGTAGTGATTGGGAAAACATCCTACCGGAAGTCTGTTCCAGAAAGCAGCAGTACTTGAGAAGAAGCTGTCTGAATGGAACTTACTTCTTACTATAGGAATACAAAAGGAAAAAGAACGATTAATCCTAGACTTGAAGAGGTTAAGATTTTAGTGATAGGGAAAACATCATGCCGGAAGGCTGTTCCACAAAGCAACAATTCTTGGGAAGAAACTGTCCGAATGGAACTTACTTCTTATTAAAGAAATGCGAAAGGAGTGGTGTGCATGCCATGGCGGGTCACGGCTGCAAAGTCCAAGGCTGGTGGAACCATGGAATGTAGTTATGGAAATAATGATAGAGTAACAAGAAATGGATTGTAACGTGGCAAATAATTCATGAAATAAAAAAAAGAAATCCCATTATATCCTTTTTGCTGGCTGGCTGGCTGGCTTCCTGTATGTAAGTAGATATGTATGCATGTGTCCAAGTGGTTAGAACTTTTTTTTACCGTCTGTGAAACCTGGGTTCGATTCTCACCATGGTCGATTTGTCAGATGTCTTTTTAAGGTATCGGTGGCCAATACCGGAGTACAGCACACTGGGAACCATGCCAAGCCTCCCGAGTGAAATTGGGTAGACAGAACTTTTCGGAGGGCGTCGTTGTTTTTCACAAGTCACCGTGACCAGGGGTTTGAAGTATTTATCCCGACAGAGGATGGGCTCTGTCCCAGAAACGGTAGCAAAATCCGCCCAACTGTGTTGCAGCATAAACGACATGAAGGCTCAGAAATATAAATGTGTCTGAGGAAGGATCTGCAACAAGGATTGGCTAGCCACTCAGAAATGAGTAGCCGGTCATTATATATGTGTCTGTATATATGTGTCTGTATATATGTGTATATGTGTCTGTATATATGTATATATGTATATATGTGTATATGTGTCTGTATATATGTGTCTGTATATATGTGTATATGTGTCTGTATATATGTATATATGTATATATGTGTATATGTGTCTGTATATATGTGTCTATATATATGTGTATATGTGTCTGTATATATGTGTCTGTATATATGTGTATATGTGTCTGTATATATGTATATATGTGTATATGTGTCTGTATATATGTGTCTGTATATATGTGTATATGTGTCTGTATATATGTATATATGTGTATATGTGTCTGTATATATGTGTCTGTATATATGTGTATATGTGTCTGTATATATGCGTCTGTATATATGTGTATATGTGTCTGTATATATGTATATATGTATATATGTGTGTCTGTATATATTAGGAAGGCTAAGCTGATTCTGTCTGGTAAGTTGTCAGGAGTAAATTGACCAGAGAACATGCCGGAACTGAGGTATAAAGATTGATCCCAGTTTGGGTGCCGGTCAACTATTTGCCCATAGCTGAGACCCTAACAGGTTCTACCACCGCAGGTCAGGGTAGACCTGGCAACAACAGCATTTAAGAGGTGGTCCCACGCTCCTCAAAAGTTCCTGATCAGAGGCTTTGCTGTTAGATGTATTTATCGTCATACTCAAAACGCGGATGTAGTTTATCGTCTTACCCAGGACACGGATGTAGTTTATCATCATTACCCAGGACGCGGATGTAGTTTATCGTCTTACCCAGGACGCTGATGTAGTTTATCGTCATTACCCAGGACACGGATGCAGTTTATTGTCATACCGAGGACGCGGATGTAGTTTATCGTCTTACCCAGGACACGGATGTAGTTTATCGTCATTACGCAGGACACGGATGTAGTTTATCATCATTACGCAGGACACGGATGTAGTTTATCGTCATTACCCAGGACGCGAACGTAGTTTATCGTCATACCCAGGACGCTGATGTAGTTTATCGTCATTACCCAGGACACGGATGTACTTTATCGTCATACCCAGGACGCTGATGTAGTTTATCGTCATTACCCAGGACAAGGATGTAGTTTATCGTCATACCCAGGACGCGGATGTAGTTTATCGTCTTTACCCAGAACACGGATGTACTTTATCGTCATACCCAGGACACGGATGTAGTTTATCGTCTTTACCCAAGACACGGATGTACTTTATCGTCATACCCAGGAACGGATGTAGTTTATCGTCATACCCAGGACGCGGTTGTAGTTTATCGTCATTACCCAGGACGCGAGAAACTTTGAACAGTATCGTGTTGCGCATTAAAAACTCAAAAGAGATATTCGTATGGGTCTTGATGTTGATTTCACTGAGTATGTTGGCATAGAATTTGATATAACCTACAATGAATGCAGTCATGTCTAAGTAGGGCAGGCCTGAAAAGCCATAAAAATCACTAACACACATAGAGGAATCTTTCGCTACACGTTATGCAGCATTTTTACTTGCAGAAAGTATAAAAAGAATGTGCGGACTAAAACGTCCTATGAAATTTCAACAAAATCTTAGTGTAACAAAATATTAGTGTAACAAAATCTTAGTGTAACAAAATATTAGTGTAACAAAATATTAGTGTGACAAAATCTTAGTGTAACAAAATATTAGTGTAACAAAATATTAGTGTAATAAAATCTTAGTGTAACAAAATATTAGTGTAACAAAATATTAGTGTAACAACTACAACAAGAAATGCTTAACGTGGCCATATCTGCCCAAGAAAATGTAAGACCATAGGAGGATGAAAAATCCAAACCGACCTTGCCTATATCTGAGGATAACTCAAGCATTACTCGAAACCGGATCGCAGCCATCATGATGCATATACAATAGTTAAATTGTAATTAGGAAATTAACTACCCGTGACTCGTTGGGTCACTTCCGGTTCAGGTTATAAAGCATTGAATTTGATTTCAATATTCCATTGAAATGAAAGTTAATCCTACTATGATTCAGTTAAATATTTCTTGTCATCATTGGTCTGGTTTACAAGTTCATTTTTTAACGTTTTACTGATTGTTTACAGCATTTAATAAGAATAGAACTTCCGGGATAAACTTTAACTTTAAATCAAATTAAATTTTTAATAGGCCAAAAATATTTTTAAATCATATTCACTTGAAAATATTTTTCAAATATACTAAAAAATATTTCTTAAATCTTTAAAATATTGTTTGTTTAAAGAAAGCTGAAATATCAATAATTACTCTACTGGACGAAACAGCAAATCGGGATCTCTTTGTGTCTGTCTTTAACTTAAAAAATATTTTGATTAAAAAATTGTCTGTTTGAAGAAAGTTAAAATAAAAATAGTTACTGTATAAACAACTTAAATTTTTAAATATTTTTAGATATTTAAAATAATGTTTGTTTAAAGAAAGCTGAAATAGAGATAATTACTCTACAAGCAACTGGACGAAACAGCAAAGCGGGATCTTTTTGTGTCTGTCTTTAATTTAAAATATTTTAAAATAAAAATAGTTACTGTATAAACAACTCGTATTTTTAAATATTATTCACTTAAAATATTTTTTTAAATATTTAAAATATTTTGTTTAAAGAAATCTGAAATAAAAATAATTACTCTACAAGCAACTGGACGAAACAGCAAAGCTGGATTTTTTTGTGTCTGTCTTTAACTTAAAATATTTAAAAATAAAATACTTACTGTATAAACAACTCGTAAATCATTATGCGCTGGACGGACGCACCACACAAGCACACGCGCAATCGCAGACTTTTAGTATTATATAGATGGCTGATTGGCCATTTTCTAAATGACAAACTTTCTAGGCCAAAAAACACGCGTAGAAATGCCTGGTCTTCTTAAAATTAAACGTTAGACCAACCCCAAAGCAAATTTTCGTTTTCTGGGAAATGTTTCTCTTATGACAACGAAGTCGTTTTATAATCCCCCTAATCTTTGGGCTTCTGATTTCCTATAAAGCCTCACGTGTACTTGTTCGGGCATTTTTGTAATTGACAACTGTGCAAGCGTCGGTAGAAATTTCTTTTTCTCTTTTTGTTTTCTTTCCTTTCTCTTTTTTCTCTCTTCATGTTTCCTTTTTATTTCCCAAACATTTTCTCTCAATCATAAAAAAAGCATTGCTCTAATTGTAATATGTTGTTTCGGCGCTTCGTTAAAGGAAAATTGTTGCTATTCTAACCTAATTTAGACTTTAACTGTCGGATTAGGCAGAGTTTTACTGCCTCATCAGCAAAAAGGTCGTCGGACATTTTAAACAATGTAGAATAATGCGAATGAGAAGAGGAAAAACATTAGACAAAATGGAAAACTGTATTGACGGAAGGAAGAAATGTAAAAAGAAAAGAAAGAAATGTAAGAAAGGAAGAAAGAAAGGAAGAAAGAAATGTAAGAAAGGAATAAAAATTACAAATGGAAGAAAGATATTTAAGAAAGAAAGAAAGAAGAAATGTAAGAAAGGAAGAAAAGAAAGGAAGAAAGGAAAGGAAGAAAGGAAAGGAAGAAAGGAAGAAAGGAAAGGAAGAAAGGAAAGGAAGAAAGGAATAAAGATATGTAAGGAAGCAAGAAATATATGTAAGAAATGAAGAAAGGAAGAAAGAAAAGTAAGAAACAAAGAAAAAATTACAAATGGAAGAAAGATATTTAAGAAAGAAAGAAAGAAAGAAAGAAGAAATGTAAGAAAGGAAGAAAGGAAAGGAAGAAAGGAAAGGAAGAAAGGAAGAAAGGAAAGGAAGAAAGGAATAAAGATATGTAAGGAAGCAAGAAATATATGTAAGAAATGAAGAAAGGAAGAAAGAAAAGTAAGAAACAAAGAAAAAATTACAAATGGATGAAAGATAATTAAGAAAGAAAGAGAGAAAAAAAGAAAGAAAGAAAGAAAAGTAAGAAAGGAAGAAATATGTGAGAAAGGGAGAAAGACAAGGAAGAAAGGAAGAAAGAAAGATATTTAAGAAAGAAAGAAAGAAAGAAAGAAAGAAAGAAAGAAAGAAAGAAAGAAAGAAAGAAAGAAAGAAAAGAAGAAAGAAATGTAAGAAAGGAAAGTAAGAAAGCAAGAAATATGTGTAAGAAATGAAGAAAGCAAGAAAGAAAGAAAGAAAGAAAGAAAAAAGAAAGAAAGAAAGAAAGAAATGTAAGAAAGGAAGAAAGAAAATTACGAAATGAAAAAATATATTTAAGAAAGAAAGAAAGAAATGTAATAATAAGGAAAGAAAGAAAGAAAGAAAGAAAGAAAGAGAGAGAGAAATGTAAGAAAGGAAGAAAGGAAACTAAGAAAGGAAGAAATGAAGAAAAATATGTTAGAAAGCAAGAAATATATGTAAGAAAGGAAGAAAGAAAAGTAAGAACCGAAGAAAAAATTACAAATGGAAGAAAGAAAGAAAGAAAGCAAGAAAGAAATATAAGAAAGGAAGAAATATGTGAGAAAAGGAGAAAGACAAAGAAGAAAGGAAGAAAGAAAGATATTTAAGAAAGAAAGAAAGAAAGAAAGAAAGAAATGTAGGAATGTAAGAAAGCAAGAAATATATGTAAGAAATGAAGAAAGAAATGTAAGGAAGGAATAAATAAAATTAGGAAATGAATAAATATATTTAAGAAAGAAAGAAAGAAAGAAAGAAAGAAAGAAAGAAAGAAAGAAAGAAAATGTAAGAAACGAAGAAAGACATGTCAAAAACGAAGACTGATATGTAAGAAATGGGGGAAGGAAGAAAGAAATGTAAGAAAGGAAGAAAGGAAAATAAGAAACGAAGAAAGAAATTTACGAATGGAAGAAAGATATTTAAGAAAGAAATGTAAGAAAAGAAGAAAGAAATGTAAGAAAGGAAGAAAGGAAAGTAAAAAAGCAAGAAATATATGTAAGAAATGAAGAAAGAAAGAAATGTAAGAAAGGAAGAAATGAAGAAAGAAAGAAATGTTTTCTTACATTTCTTTCTTGGGTGAATTTAGGAAGAAAGGAATTTACAAAATGAAGAAAGATATTTAAGAAAAAAAGAAAGAAAGAAATGTAAGAAAGAAAGAAAGTTATGTCAGAAAAGAAGAATGATATGTGAGAGATGGAGGAAGGAAGGAAGGAAGAAAGGTAAGAAAAGAAAGAAATACAAAAATGTAAGAAAGAAATGTAAGAAAGGAAGAATGGAAAGTAAGAAAGGAAAACGATATGTAAAAAAGCAAGAAATATATGTAAGAAAGGAAGAAAGAAATTTACGAATGGAAGAAAGACATTTAAGAAAGAAAGAAAGAAAGAAATATAAGGAAGGAAAAAAGAAATATAAGAAAGGAAGAAAGATATGTGAGAAAGGAAGAAATGAAATGAAGAAAGAAAGAAAGAAAAATATAGAAGAAAGAAAGAAAAAATGTAAGGAACGAAGAAAGAAATTTCAGAAAAGAAGAATGACATGTAAGAAATGAAGAAAGCAATAAAGAAGATATGGAAGAAAGAAAGAAAAAATGGAAGGAACGAAGAAAGAAATGTCAGAAAAGTAGAATATGTAAGAACTGGAGATAGGAAGAAAGAAATATAAGAAAAAAAAAAGAAATGTAAGCAAGGAAGAAAGAAATGACAGAAAGGAAGAAAGAAATTCAATAAAGAAAGAAAGAAATGTAAGAAAGGAAAAAAGGAATGTGAGAAACGAAGGAACGAATGAAAGAGTGGAAGAAAGATATGCGAGAAAGGAAGAAGGATATACAAGAAAGAAAGAATATGTAAGAACGGATTAGAAAGGACAGATGGAATGAAAAGAAATAGAGAAGTGAAAATGGACAAAAATGTAGAAAGAATAAAAGACTAAAGTGGCAAGGGACATAAAGGAATTAAGAAAGATTTGAAAAGAAAAATAATGAAAAATTAAAAACAGAAATATGAGAAAAAAATCGAAAAAAAAAGAATAGAAAATAGAAAAAAAGAGACATTTTTGTAGGTCTGGAAGCAAAAATTAGACCAAAAAACTGATATTCAAAGGTGATCGAGAAAAACGTATTGAAAGAAGAAACAGAAATACGATGCAGAAAGACGTTTCTATGTCATTAGAAGGTGTGGATTGCGGTGACAGGAGGTGGGGGGTCCTGTGTGATGACACTTTGTGTCTTGTCAAGTATTATCTGAAATGTGTTTAAACAGTTGGCTTTGTCACATTATCATGTGCCCGTCTCACAATGGCGGCGTTGATAATTGAATGCGTGTGCCGTTAATGTCGCTAATATGGCTGCTTCCAAGTGTGAGAATTCGGCAACCCGGATTAACATGGTTGAGCTTTCCGCGTGAGCTGGGAGATGTGCAGGGTCGTCGAAAATTGCTGGTGACAATTTGAGCAAAGTAGGGTACATAGACGTCGGCATGCGCGTGCATGCAAGCACACATTTATGAAATGGAAGATGTGGTATAATGAATTTAAGAGCACTAGATAAAAGGACATGGTTGCAGGGAAGATGTAGACATGCGAACTGTCCTAAACTAAAACGAGGCAGAAGCGTGGTGGGGGGGAGGAGAAGAGAAGCAGGCGTGAAAGATTAGAAGAAGAAGAAGAAGAAGAAGAAGAAGAAGAAGAAGAAGAAGAAGAAGGAGAGGATAGAAAGAAGAAAAGCAGAAAAATAGAGGTTGAAGAAAAGGGAAGAATTGCAAGAAAAAGAGGGGGAAAAAGAGGAAATTTAAAAATAATAGAAAAAATGAAAATGGCGGTACAATAAAAGACAAAATAGATGGACAGAAGAAATTTTTTCAACATAATAATAATAATAATAATAATAATAATATATATATATATATATATTAAAGACATTTTTATGTTTAACGTTGTCTTTAATAAATAAATTGTCGGACCTTGTCCATTTCTTAATATATATATATATATATATATATATATATATATACAGCTCCGATGAGAACGACCAGAGTACAACTCCAACGTTCGTAATTTAAGAGGGCTCAATACAATGTAGAACAATATTATCATATATATATATATATATATATATATATATATATATATATATATATAAATCAGTCCTCCGTACAATATTACTTTTATATCAGAATTCGCATGCAATTAATTATCAGCCCAACCCGCGTCTAAATCGGAAGTGATATAATTGTTGACCCGGCAAAATCTGGTTTGCTGCTTTCGTAAAGTTTGGCAAAAGGCTTAAGTTAGATGATTTCATAAGCAGATAATCACGTGGTGGGGGGGTTATCACGACCGGTGGCTGGGCCGAACTCTCTGTCTCGTCTCTCTCCTGTCTCCATCTCTCGTCTCGTGTCTACGACTCGTCTGTCGAATTCGCTTCGCCTATCCGTGTTTCTTGACATTCGCCCAAACTGGTGAAGTAAGTGAATTCAATAATTCCGGGGAATTCCCTTCCTCCACACTCTCATATCATTTCCTCTCACCAAATCTCCCCAGTGAGCGTGGGTGGCTTATCCATCCACTCCTGGTCTTTCAACTCAACTTTCGAGCAGGGGAATCAACTCCAAATTCGTTGTTTACGAAAAAAGAAATTTTCGCTTTGCAGCTTGCATTTGCAGATTTGTGTCAATAAACATTGAAAATCTGGATCACTTTTCCATCGTCCAAACTGATCAACATATAATTCATGTCATTTATGTGTGAATTAAATCCTCAATTCTTCACGTGGGTTTTTTTTTTGTATTAACCTTTCTCGTTTAAGTGTCACTCAGCACACAATACTTTCTATTGATAAGAAAACATGCATAGGTTTTATTTTGCCGCGGTAACTTCATACAGCATCGAATTCATAAAAGTATTGGAAAGAAAAAAAAGATAGACAGAAGAAATTATATTTATAAAAAAAAAATAGGGGAGAAAAATATGGAGGGACAGAAGAAGGAAGTATATTCATAAAAGTATAGGAAAGAAAAAATATGGAGGGACAGAAGAAGAAATTATATTTATAAAAGTATAGGAAACAAAAAATATGGAGGGACAGAAGAAGAAATTATATTCATAAAAGTATAGGAAAGAAAAAATATGGAGGGACAGAAGAAGAAATTATATTTATAAAAGTATAGGAAAGAAAAAATATGGAGGGACAGAAGAAGAAATTATATTTATAAAAGTATAGGAAAGAAAAAATATGGAGGGACAGAAGAAGGAAGTATATTTATAAAAGTATAGGAAAGAAAAAATATGGAGGGACAGAAGAAGAAATTATATTTATAAAAGTATAGGAAAGAAAAAATATGGAGGGACAGAAGAAGAAATTATATTTATAAAAGTATAGGAAAGAAAAAATATGGAGGGACAGAAGAAGAAATTATATTTATAAAAGTATAGGAAAGAAAAAATATGGAGGGACAGAAGAAGGAAGTATATTCATAAATATATAGGAAAGAAAAAATATGGAGGGACAGAAGAAGGAAGTATATTCATAAAAGTATAGGAAAGAAAAAATATGGAGGGACAGAAGAAGAAATTATATTCATAAAAGTATAGGAAAGAAAAAAATATGGAGGGACAGAAGAAGAAATTATATTTATAAAAGTATAGGAAAGAAAAAATATGGAGGGACAGAAGAAGAAATTATATTCATAAAAGTATAGGAAAAGAAAAAATATGGAGGGACAGAAGAAGAAATTATATTCATAAAAAAGTATAGGAAAGAAAAAATATGGAGGGACAGAAGAAGGAAGTATATTTATAAAAGTATAGGAAAGAAAAAATGGAGGGACAGAAGAAGAAATTATATTTATAAAAAGTATAGGAAAGAAAAAATATGGAGGGACAGAAGAAGGAAGTATATTCATAAAAGTATAGGGAGGGACAGAAGAAGAAAAATTCATAAAAGTATGGAAAAAAAATGGGATAGAAGAAGAAATTATATTTATAAAAGTATAGGAAAGAAAAAAATATGGAGGGACAGAAGAAGAAATTATATTCATAAAAGTATAGGAAAGAAAAAATATGGAGGGACAGAAGAAGAAATTATATTCATAAAAGTATAGGAAAGAAAAAATATGGAGGGACAGAAGAAGAAATTATATTCATAAAGTATAGGAAAGAAAAAATATGGAGGGACAGAAGAAGGAAGTATATTTATAAAAGTATAGGAAAGAAAAAATATGGAGGGACAGAAGAAGAAATTATATTTATAAAAGTATAGGAAAGAAAAAATATGGAGGGACAGAAGAAGGAAGTATATTCATAAAAGTATAGGAAAGAAAAAATATGGAGGGACAGAAGAAGAAATTATATTCATAAAAGTATAGGAAAGAAAAAATATGGAGGGATAGAAGAAGAAATTATATTTATAAAAGTATAGGAAAGAAAAAATATCGAGGGACAGAAGAAGAAATTATATTCATAAAAGTATAGGAAAGAAAAAATATGGAGGGACAGAAGAAGAAATTATATTCATAAAAGTATAGGAAAGAAAAAATATGGAGGGACAGAAGAAGGAAGTATATTTATAAAAGTATAGGAAAGAAAAAATATGGAGGGACAGAAGAAGAAATTATATTTAGAAAAGTATAGGAAGAAAAAAGTGGATGGACAGAAGAAGAAATTATATTTATAAATGTGTAGGAGAAAAAATATGGATCGACAGATGAAGAAATTATATTTATGAATGTATAGGAGAGAAATACATATGGATGGACAGAAGAAAAAATTATATTTATAAAAGTATAGGAGAGAAAAAAAATACCAAAAATGTAGAAAGAATGATTTTAAAAGAAATAAAAAAACATAAAGTTAAATAAACAACACAGAAAAACAAAACAGTGTCAAAATCGTACCGTGAAAGAATGACTTAAAAAAAAAAAAAAAAAAAAATATTTTTCCTTAACCTAATTTCAAATTAGATATTTCCTTCTCCTTAGTGAGTTAAATAAGAAATGAAAAAGCATTAACTATTCAGTTTTAGGTCAATCCCTACGCGCAAGCCACCAATCTGACACTGGATGACATGCCACTACCGTTTATAACGTTTTTTTAAGCTGAATAAAATTTTCTGAAAATATATACTCTTGTATAATATAACATCTACTTCTTTGCCTTTCATTTTCTTGTATTATGCACGAGAAAATATGATACTTTTTTTATTGATTTGGCTGACATCTTTATTGGGAAGGATATGTTTGATCAGCAGTAGCAAGGACATTGATATTGGGTTAGAAAATTTTAGTTGTAAGTCACCTCAATTTATCTATCAACACCCTTTTGATTTAAATTTTTATTATTCCAAAATTTTAAAACATCATCAGATAGCTATTAATGTAAACAACTGCAACAACTGAGCACAAATAGTTAATAATTTTAAAAAATGCAAATTAATGTATAATATTATCCATAACTACATGTACAAGAATGTCGTTTTTGATAAATAGTTAAAAAAATAATCATGAATACGTAAGAAAATGTGTATATTGTCGAAAATTCCTTTTCCCACAATATAGCTGTTTGTGCTATGTTATAATGCTTATTACTTAAACAATAATAATGAATTTTTTTAAAAGATTAAAGTATATTTAATCTCATCTCCCTATTAGCTGTCACTATCTATAAATTAATACAAAATGAGTAATCTTCGCTTTTCTAACAATAATAGGTAAAGTTAACTTTATTTAACTTTGTCCCCATCTTTATTGTTACCGTAACAACGTTTCAGACATTCTGCTCTTCGGCCTTCTTCAGATGCCTCTTGCTTTGTACATGTGTCATTCAGATTTTTAACTGAACCCTAAATTTAATCGACGGTGTTATTTTTTTTTTCTCTCCATTCCACTATGTTGTAGCGGACCATGGATTTACGTTTTGTTAAATTAGGAACACGTGCGTTTATTCCTGCTAGAAGAAGGTCCAACTATAAGAACATGGCGGGCTCAGAGATTGAATTCACCATAAAGAAGTGTAAAAGAAAACAAACAAGACCGATATATATATATATATATATATATATATATATATATATATATATATATATATATATATATACAAGTATATGTATTATAGGACATTTACATTTGACATAGACATTAACATTTGTGTTTGTGTGTGAACGTAAAGAGATTGTATTTTGGTGAATGTTCGTACGTACGTGTATGTGTGTATAATGTTCGTGGCGTTTCCCACAAATGGGAAGATGCAATCTTCTGCGAGAGCTTACATTGTAGATATGATCGCTGTGAAAAAGAGAACGAGGCAAGAAATCGCCCAGTATTTGTAGTGTAGGGAGAGCGTCCCCTAGTGAACAATTAGGGAATTAAGGAGGAGTTAACTCTGACAATGTTTAGGGGAGATAACTCGCTTTGGTCCTTGTTAGTATTCTTCAGTACGATAGCGGACAGGATTAAAGCGTCCGTTTATGCATTTAGGGGCATAGTAACTGTATGTTCAATCTCTGGTCAGGGTGGTTCAGGCAGAGAAAACATAATTAGCAATAAATTCCAGCATTAATCCGATTACAAATAAAGTCAACAAAAAGAAAAACTTTGGAAGAAAGATGGCCAAACATTTTAATCAATCCAGATTCTCAGGAAATAAAAAGCTCAGTAAATAATCAATAAGCATCGCAAAACCTTTTGGCGCAGATTCTGGAATTTTAAATCCTCCGGTCATTCAAAATAGTGTTGAATTTAAAGATGTAGACAAGGATTTGACTAAAGCAGTTGAAAAAAAAAAGGTGTAAGTTTCTTTTCTACTGAGGAAAAACCCTTAGTGAAAGAAACAAAAAGTCTTGAATCAAATCTGTCTTGTCTTTCTTCTGAACTAACCCTCACCGAAAATATTAAAATGATAACACATCATCTCGAAAATTTAAAAAATGAAAATCAAAACTTGATAATCAATTTTTCTTAATATTTAAATATAAAAAATAAGCACACGGTTCTCAGATCTATAATATATATATATATATATATATATATATATATATATATATATATATATGATTACCCATATAAAATAATGACAAATTACATTCATAAATTAGATTAAAAGTAAAACTAATAAAGATGTTACCGTAACTATTTTTTACAATATTAAAAAAGTACGATTGGTCGGGTAAACAAACTATTATAATTTAAAATATTTTTAATATGTTCTCTATAAATGTGTTAATAAATATAGTATTTAACTTATATTAAATCCCTAAACTATTTGTTTAAAAAAAATATATTTAACTTCATAGCAAACATCAAATTAATTTTTTTTAGACATCTAAATTTCTATCAAGCATTAAAATCTATTCTTTACATAAATTGCTAAAACCCAATTACAGCCTCTTTCTCTTTACTTCCCTCTCCCTCTCTCTCTTCTTTCTTTTTCCTTTTCCCTCTTTCTTTTCTCCCTACTCCCCTCCCATTTCAATATATCACTTCCGTTAAGTTAACCATCTAAATAGGTCAAGGTCTGGTCACTCCTCCCTCAATACAAAGTATACTTGAGAGAGATATGAAATTAATCCCTCCCTATACTCTACCATGTCTCTTTAACTATCCCTCTTACACTCTCTGTTAAATTACAAAAACTTACACTACCCATCAATTTTAATCTCATTTATCGTTTCATTTCATTTTTGGAAGTGCTATCTGATGATCCGGCGTCCTTTAAAAGGACTCTGGCGAAATAAATTATTATAATGGTACCTTAAAGTGTTTTTCTTTTAAATTTATATATATATATATATATATATATATATATATATATATTCTAAAAATTAAAACCAAATGTCTGTCCTAAAAATATCATTTCCGTTGTGAAACCGTTGACTTTCAATATTGTTCTAACCTAAATAAGTAAAACGTACACTATTTTTAAATGGTATGAAATATCATATATTTAAAGGAATATTTATAATTCAGTGATACACGTTTGATTATGCTTCATGTTAATATTCATTATAACCATCGATTATAACGTATTTTTTGTGGTTTAGTGGATAGAGGCTCGGACTGAGGAATTGGAGGACCGTGTTCGAATTCCAGTCGAGTTCATCTAGTTACAGGGGCTGGCTACCTTTTGCTAACTATGTGCCGACTTAGGGTTTTAAAATCATTCAGTGTGCCAACAGCATAATTATTTTCATACAAATCAAGATCAATATACCTGTCCTACAATATATTTTATATAGTAATATATAGTATATATACTTTAGTATATATTAAAATTGAAACAGATAAATATCTTCTTTGCTTTGTAGTAGTTATTGGTTCGGATTTCGTGATGTCATTTTCGGTTGCGTGCCATTGGAAATTGTTTGGTGTGACACGTTTGGCACGCGTGCCGTCGTTTGCCGACCCCTGTTGTAGCACATTGTTAGGAGGGCGTGTATTCCATCCTTGCTGTGTTCTTTATTATTGTAACTTTACGCTTGACTTAATTATTCTTAATTATGTGCATCTTATCACAGATACGAGCCGGATATGAAATCTTTATTTCAGGGGTCGGCAACCTTTTGAAAAGTGCCGACGTAGGGTTTTACAATAATTCAGTGTGCCAACAGTATACGTATTTTTATACAAATCAAGGTCAATATACCTGTTCTACAATATATTATATATGCTAATATATAGTATATATACTTTAGTATGTAAGCAAATATGTGGATATAGATCCGACAGTATCAATAAAAATATGGAAAAACAAAAATTCGAATATGCAAGTATGCAGTTTTAATGTTGTTTCAATGTCGACGTCAGACGTTTCGGTCTAGTAGACCTTCTTCAGGATATAGTTATTATAACATAATTAAAATTAGACGATATTCAAGTCAATATGAAAAGACGATAGACATAAGACTAATCAAAACAGAATAACTGAATCTTTTAAGATCAGCGTTCCGTTTCGCAAACGACCACGTCGGCGTCACGTGGGCGATGTTGTGAAAACGTATTCTTAAAATATTCGGAATTTGCGACCCAACAAAAACTTCATTAACACATAGGAAAGGATTAGACTCATTTTCAAACATTGATGAGCGACATCATTTCCTGGCACAATGTGTCGCTATTATGACTATTTCTCAAATCATCACACTTTCATATATACATAACTGGTGTAACAGCAAAATTGTCCAAATCCTGTAACAGCAAAATTGTACAAATCGTGCAACAGCAAAATTGTCCAATTGTTAGAGTAAGATTTGAACCTTTGTTTCTTAGAAATGATTAAAGATATCTTACTGGAATTCTCTGAGGCTTTTATAACACTACCGGAATCTACTTTGAACAATAAGAATGCATTCAGCTCTAAGCTGAAATAATGATCCCTTTTACTGTTGTGACATCCTGATCCAATTTTCCTCTCTACTGCTCTGTTTTAAACTTATTTACCGTTCTCTTAATGGTTCTTGAATGGACTTTAAAGATGGAAGCCAGAGGATGAATGTTGGTACCATTAGTGAAGGCCTGAATGACAGTGGGCTGACACAAAACGATTTCAACCTCTTCTCTTTCTTGCTGAATAACACAAAGAGTTTTTCAGTGATTCTTACAACAGATGGTGTCAAGATGGCTAAACGTCTTATCTGAAACCCCGAGAAAAAGAAACTCAATTAGTTTAGAGGATTTTTATAAATTAATCATGAGATGATCACGATTTGGACAATTTTTCTGTTACACTCAGTATATATATGTGGGAGCATCTAACACCGCCTGATGAGGGACAATTTTAAAGTTCCGAAACATGGAAATGTTTATGTAGCGATGTAAAATATTATAATAAAAGTATTATATTTATATATATATATATCACGTACATGTCCACACATGCATAACATATCTATCTATCTATCTATCTATCTATCTATCTATATATATATATATATATATACATATAAATATCGATAACTAGACTCGTTTCGAAAAAACCCTCGAATTTTTTGATTTGCTAATCAAATCAATCTCGAGGGAAAAAAAAGGTTTTAAAAAAGAAAGAGCTACAAACATGGACTTCTGCCGACAAAAAAAATCGCACAGATGCAGGTCTGAAGCCCAAAGAAAAAAACCCGATACGAGTAACAACTAACTAACAAAAGAGCTCAATACAACCGTAGAGCAGACCTAGATACACCTAGTGAGCCAGACAAACCTACCTAGGTTTCACCTAAACGGATCGTCAGGGAAAGTTTGGCTAACGAGGCAAAGAGAAACACATATTTTTTTTTTTAATAAATATTCCCCCCCCCCACTTAGGTTGTTTTTGTTTTTTGGTTTTTTTTTATTTTGTCACGTGGTATGATTTTAGCTATCACCTATAAATATGTGTTTCTCTTTGCCTCGTTAGCCAAACTTTCCCTGACGATCCGTTTAGGTGAAACCTAGGTAGGTTTGTCTGGCTCACTAGGTGTATATATATATATATATATATATATATATATATATATATATATATATATATATAAAAATAGATAATAAGTAGAAATGTAACAAAAAACTATAAAATAGCCACAAAAAAGTATTCGCATCCACAATTATTTGCACCCAGTAGCCCCTAGAATAATTCGAAATATAATCGTTACCGCCTGCCCAAATAACCCTTACAATAATACAATAGACCTACCTATAATTCACCACTAACCAGCATATATACATAGTCGAGCCCAAACAAATTATACATTGACAATTGCGCTCTATCCCTGATATTGATAACTTTGATCCATAAATATAGCATACCTTAAAACTATATTTTTCACATATCATATATATATATATATATATATATATATATATATATATATATATATATATATAAGTTTTTTGTGGTACAGAATTTAATAATAGATAGGAAAAGACAATATTTATAAGGCATTTTTAAAAGCAAAAGCTAAAATAAAAACAACCGGTTTCGTCCCAGGACTTATCAAGTTTATTTATTCTGGTAATTTAAAAAGCGTGTAAATATATATATATATATATATATATATATATATATATATATATATATATATATCCAAATGTAATGAGAGCGAAAAGAATGTAAATTTAAACGTTCATAACATTAATTTAAAAGAGGACTTAATACCAAGAGTAGAGCAGTAGTTATTTATTATAAGTTGTTACATACAATTACTACCGACAAGGATGCAAATTTGTTTCGATGCGTAAGTTTCTCATCAGGTGAGGAACAAAGATGCTTATAAATGATTTTATTTAAAAATGCTACTTATGAAACATAACTTCCTTTTTACATTATTCAATTAAAAAAAAAAGACATATGAAAAAACACCATAATAGGAAAAGAAAGAGATATCTAAAAAAAAAAATTTCCATAAAAGTAAAAGAAAAATAATAAAATAATAAAATCAGAAAGAAAAGGATAAGGAGACAATAAAAGGAAAAAGAAGAAAGCGAAAGATAAAAGTTAAGAAAAATGAAAAAGACAACACGTCACAAACTCAAAAGAAAAGGGAGAAAAAAGAAAAGAAGAGAAGAGGCACGGAGTAATATACCAAAACGAATAGAGAGAAACGGAATAAAGGAAAAAGAAAAAAAGGAGAAAGAAAAGAATAAAGAAAGACAATAGAAGTTGTTGATAACAATTCAGCCAATGAAAGAACGTTAACATTAACATAGAAGCTAAACCTGAATGATTCAAAATTTTCCCGGATGTGTCTGCTACATCGAAAGATTTTTGGTAAAATGTAACGATTAAAAATTTGACGTTATTTAAAGAAACTAACATATTATTTAATAGAATTAAACATAGTATGTAAATAAAAGGCCATTTAAGAAGTAAAGATATTAGACATACAAAATAAAGTACTTAAAATATTACATTTAATTAAAAATTAAATAAATATAAATTATAGAATACTAATATAATTTTTTTTATGATTTTAGAACCTATTACCAAACCATATAACTTATATGAACCTATTTATCTCCAACATTATCACCAGCAATATACAAGTACAAATCTATTTAGAACTTTAATTTAGGATAGATCAGTAAGGATAACAGTAACATGTTTATATGAAAGTAAAATAAGTGATTATAAAGTTAAAAGTTTAACAAGATTGTAAGGTTAAATCTTTAACGTGTCTACAACTCACGTTAGTTTCAAATCTTTGAGTTAACAATTGACGACTCTTCAAAGGTTAATAATACACATCTTCTGCAGACACAAATAACAGGGTTCATACAAAGATCTACAAGTTCTGGCTTGTTTGCGGATTTTCCATTTAACTTTAGGTGTCTTGTTTTTTTCTTTCAATTTCCAAAAATATTTAGAAAGTGAAGTCATATTGTGTTTTTTTAGCATTAGTAAAAGAAAATAAATGATTATAGTATCGTTTTTAAAGGCATTTCTAGTGGAACCAACATACAACAATGTTTCCGGGGTCTTGAATTGATGAAATAGAACACATATATACACTGGATTCCGTTTAGCATTTGTTAGATAATGGAAATTGGTCAGGACTCCTACAATTACATAGGCCAGTTACACGTGATATATTAGAGTTTGCGCTTGCATTACAGTTATTATCGTTATAGTCTAACTGTTTTATTATTGTGTGATTTAATAATTTTATCCAGATTGCTAGTACAACTATAGCTAATTTTCAGGGTATTACAATTGAAAATTTGACTTAATTGATTATTTTTAGGAAAATGTTTATCAATTAAGTTTAAAAACTTGTGTCCAAACTTGTTACGAACTAATTTATTGAATGGAGGTGTATACCAGATGATCTTCCTGTTTCTATTCTTCTTCCGAGAATAACTATAATTTTCTACAAACTTAATTTCAGAAGATCTATAGCAACTATCACTAAGGATTTTATTACTGACAGTTTTATGTTTATCAAACAACTCTTTGTTAGAGGAGTGCTGCCTAATACGACGTTCCATAGATGATGGGATATGATGAATAACAGACGCTGAGTGATTAGTGTTAGGGTTGATATAAATCGGACTAGCATTGTTTTTTAAAAAAAGGTTGAAAATTATTATATATATATATATATATATATATATATATATATATATATATATATATATATATATATATTATAAAAAAGAAAGAACAGTAAGATATATAATCCAGTGTTCTTATTGATATTTTTATTTTTACAAAACACTGCTCAATGTAAATTTACAAAGCATAAATATTATAAATTAATTGATTTAAAATATGGTTTCTTCGCTACACAGGAATTACCATGTTTCAAAAACTGAAGGTAAAAACTTCAAATTTAATTATATAATTAAATTAAAAGCATTAGTTCTGTTTCATCTTCAACTCATAATTGATACAATAATAGTTAATAAAAATGAACACGCTACCGCCCCTGTCTAAATGATTGGATTTCTCTGTATCCTTGGAAACAAAAAATTATGAATTGTATGTGCGTTTAAAACTCAGTAAATTTAAAAAATAAGTTATTCCAAAATTCGCTTCCAAAACCCTGTAACATAATGAAATGTGTCTGTTGGGGCGCACCCACCTTCTAACTAGTAATGGACTGGTCTCTCTTATATAAGTCAGCTCTGGAGAGAGTCAGCGTTAGCAGTCCAGATAAGCTTACCCGGTACATACCGTTGGACTATAGACTTTGGATATTGTTTCGTACTAACCAACCTTCGTTCTACTAATCACTCTATTGTTAATTGCTTTTATGAATATACCAGTATTTTCCTCTACAACTGTGTTTGTCTTGATTCATACACCGACACGCGGGAAACTCACAACATCTCAACAGTGTCTTTATGCCACTCTTTTCAGTTTGATGCTTGGGCTTCCCAGGTTTTCAGATCAAAGTTGAGACGTTTCAAGTTGTCTTTCAATTTGTCTTTGTAGCGTAAGAGGACGTCTCAGATATATATATATATATATATATATATATATATATATATATATATATATATATATAATTATTTATTTAAAAAATATGATTCCAACTCGCGACATAAGAGGTCTCACGTTTCAAAACAAAAGCCGAAAACTTCAATATAATTATTTGAATTAAATTGAGTTAAAGTAAGCTCTGTTATATTTATGCTCTACTTTTGTATCGAGCACTATTTTTTAAAAATAATAACAAAAATACTAAGGAACTAAGATATATCGGTTGCTGAGTAATGGTAACATTAATTACTTCTTCGATGATCAGTGAGGAGGTGCCACATTTTCTTTGAGGTTAAGTTTATGTAAATAAAAACATAAAACTTAAGAAGAATTTTGTTGTATGTGCAGGTTTAGTAGATTGGGCTAAATATGAAAGCCCAGAACTGCTACATTTTGAATTTCAGCACTTGTGGATTTAGGGGAAGCTTTAAAGCTAAATTGAGTTCGATATATAGGTTGCTGAAAATAAGATTTATCATTGTATAACTACGATGGAAGACAGTAGGCCCTATAAGCATGGTGAGATCTTTGTATTGCCTGCTTAGAACCAATGGTAATATTAATTACTTCTTCGATGATCAGTGAGGAGTGTTGTATCCTTAAAAAGGTTACAAACAGACAAAGGTGGTACTCAAGTGAAGGAACAGCAACACACGCGTAGATGAAAGAAAAGAGGTTTATTGTAAAAAAAAGAATACACTACTGAAAGACAGCAAATCGGGTGGCAGGCTAGAAATTTCGGAAGGAAGCCCCCCGCCCCCGATATATTCTGTGTTCATAGCTACTGATATAGTCAGTACACATAGGCGATAAGGAGTGTGGGAAATTCCATTACAACGAGGAAGTGCCACATTTTTTTTTAGGTTAAGTTTATGTGAATTTTGCACATAAAAATTTAGAAGAATTTCGTTGTATGTGTAGGTTTGGTAGATTAGGCTAAATATGGAAGCCCAGCACTGCTACATTTTGAATTTCACCAATTGAAGATTTAGGAGCAGCTTTAAAGCTAAATTGAGTTCGATATATAGGTTGCTGAAAATAAGATTTATCATTGTATAACTACGATGGAAGACAGTAGGCCCTATAAGCATGGTGAGATCTTTGTATTGCCTGCTTAGAACCAAGATATATCGGTTGCTGAGTAATGGTAATATTAATTACTTCTTCGATGATCAGTGAGGAGGTGCCCCGTTTACTTTGAGGTTAAGTTTATGTAAATTTTGCACATAAAAATTTAGAAGAATTTTGTGATAGGGGCTGGTTTGGCAAATTGGTCTGTATATATATATATATATATATATATATATATATGTAGTGGGCTGATGAAAGAAATACGAGAGGTAGAAAAAATGTAAATAGAATGTCAATCTTTATCTTCAGTCCTCTTAATTCACAAACTTTCTAAAACTCAATAATTCATTTCGTCTTAGTGGCTTTATTGCCTTTTTTTAGATTGAATTTATTTTTTTAAAAAATAGCAGTGTATTTCATTTTTTATTACATTATCGTTTTTTTGTTTTTGTTTTGTTTTTTTTCAAAATTCTAAAAGACATTCATAATACTCAAATGAAACCATTTAAACGTAAGTTCGAATCCCGTCGAAGGTACACGTTCTGTATTAATCCTTTCTCGAGCACGCAGGTTGGTAGACGAAATAGATAGTGTTGAAAATAAACAGAGCGTCTACTCAAATACGGGTATCCACTAAAAATATGTAGGATTAATAATAATATCCATTAATTATATATCAGGAGGTCGAAAATAAATATACTATTTAATAAATAACTGAACGTCTACTTAAATATGTGTATCCACTAAAAACAACGTTTCAAGTGATAAAATCTGTCGTATTAACAAACTATAAATCCATTACTTTCTTAGAAATTGCTTTGTTTACGTTTGGATACGAAACTGAACAGATATGAAATTTAGAAGTTTATGACAAGAAGGGCGTCACTTAAAGGCGCTATTCAGTCTTCATTGTTGTTCATGGCTGAAATGGTATGGGCAAATCGGAATTTACGACAATTCCCTCAGCCCAGAGGGACGCAGGTTCGAATCCTACCGTAAGTACATATTGTTCTTTAATAGGATTTCTTGAACATTCAGGCCGGTAGACAAAAATAAGTACACTGTTTAATAAATAAATGGAACGTCTGCTCAAATACGAGCAGACGCTAACAGTAACATTTGAAGTGATAATACACACATACACACACACACACACACACACACACACATATATATATATATATATATATATATATATATATATACTTTACAATTGGAATTAAGATACCTTTAGTAAGTGACCATTATCACCGACGAATTTTAATTTTAAAATTCGCAAGATTTTTCAAACTGTTTATGGTATCAGTTTGTTTAATATATATATATATATATATATATATATATATATATATATATATTATATATATCATGAATCATTTTTTGGGATTGAGGAATCGCAGAGCCGAGTTCGAATTCCAGTGCTTACGTGCTAATACCCTTGGGAAAGGTATGAATCCTCTTCTTCTTCCTCCAGCTATGGGTAAATAGCTGGACAGACTGGGTTCGATAGCCTTGGATGGCAACTGGTCTAGGAGAAGGACAACTCTGAATTCAAAACCTGCGGAGGGTCGTTTGGGAACCTTGTGGCGTTCGGTGCACCAGGTCTCTGTATTCGTCCCTTCAAAAAGCGTGGATGGTCCAGCACGAAACCTTCACCACTATAATCAAATCTCATATGCCGGTGTCGGGCTGTCGGTTTCCTGGAAACTGATCTGCTTGACGGGAGAGCCGATTATATATATATATATATATATATATATATATATATATATATATATATGTGTGTGTATCCCCCTCAAAACTGATATGATAAACAGTTTGAAGACTCCTGTGAATTTTAAAACTAAAATATATAATTTTAATATGCATATATATATATATATATATATTTAATATATATTATTTTAAAATTAATATATATATATATTAATATTTTTTAAAATTAATATATATATATATATATATATATATATATATATATATATATATATATATATATATATATTTATATATCAGTATCCAACTACAAACCGATACCGTAAACAGTTTGAAAAAATTTAAAATTAAAATTGTAGGTGAAAATGGTCATTTACTAAAGGTATCTTAATTCCAAATGTAAAGAAAATTTACTCTGTTTAATGAAAATAAACATTGAGCGCTCTTTTGTGAGTCAGTTCTAATATATTTCAAATTCTATGTTGTGTTAATAGGGCTCGCCTGGTTTATACCAACGGATTACTACCTATATATATATATATATATATATATATATATATATATATATATATATATATATAAGCTTATTTCTTTATATGAATATCATGTATAATAATATATATGAAGTTGCACTATATTCCCTCCGTGTGTTTTCTTAAGAAATGTAATTGATGCCAATAGAGGTTAGTTTCGATGTCTACCCATCACGACTGCTTTTAATTTCAATCATCGCCGACCTCACTTTGCCAGTCGGAGAATAACTTTCGAAGCCTCGGACCTTTCGCTTCTTCTTCTCTTGTAAGCCTCTACAGTCTTCTCTTCACCCTTACTCTATCCACCATCCGCTTCATCGCGATCCGGGAACACGCCCAGATGTTCTTTTGCCGCAGATCAGTTTTTCAATTCCCAGTTCGCCGTCAAATTCCTTGATTGATAGAGCGATCGCGTTTTGCCAAACCGAATCAAGCAATCAAAAATGATAGTGGAGTCAAGTGATGACAGGAATCCATGAGCGCAAGATGACACGCACATGCGCGCCAAAACACGCCCTGAACGACTCGACCTTACAAGCACGGACGGTTATCTTTACAAGAGTATAACATACATCAACCGCCTATATTCATCATAGTTCGCTCCATATTCAATGAGTAACTAAAATATATGATTATATATATATATATATATATATATATATATATATATATATATATATATATATACATAAAAGGTTAATGGTCATAGTTGAATCAGACCAGGAAACAGTAGTATTAAAATGTGCTAAAACACGTGTGACAAAAATAACATGTAGGGCTTTTAACTTTAAAAATCAGGAGGTCAGTTGAATTTGCTACCTTGGTTTCAACCTTACCGTATCCTCGGGTCATTTTTATCAAATGACCTCTTAACGCTTTACAAAAAAACAAAAAATAATTGAACGCTATATTGTTTTTTTTTTTTTAAATGATTAAAAAAACTCACGACCTTTGGTGTAATAGAAAGGGAGGAAAAGGATGTGAAGAAGAAGAAGAAGAAGAAAACGAAAAGGAGACGAAGAAGATGAAGAAGAAGAAGAAGAAGAAGAAGAAAAGATGAAGAAGAAGATGAAGAAGAAGAAAAGGAGACAAAGAAGAAGAAGACGAAAAAGAAAAAAAGATGAAAAGAAGAAGAAGAAGAAGAAGACAAGTGTATTGTAAATGTATCGGCGAGGGGTTAATTGAAATGTACATTATTTTTTTTTATCCAGTCTCATGTGTGCTTAAGAAAAATTTTCTAATATGTAAGCAAGGACTTAAGACTTCGGATTTCTGGTTTAAAAGTTTCTTTGGATCCGGAAATGTCATATCGATATTTTCTCCTGTTGGCAGAGGTTGCAAATATTTTTGTGATTATTGATTTTTAAAGTATATTTTCAATATATATATATATATATATATATATGGATTATACCAAGGATTATATATATATATATATATATATATATATATATATATATATATATATATATATAAGCGTATTTCTGTATATGAATATCATATATAATAATAATAATAATATATATATATATATATATATATACTTCTATATGTATTTTTAATATATATATATATATATATATATATATTGTTGTAACCCAGGGAAGGACACTGAATAGAATAATCACGCGAAGGTTGGTAATGAACGATTATACTTAGGACAAGAACAACACATATAAGATTCGCCAGCAACGCGTCGTAGAAGTAGTCAACTATTAGAAGTGAGTCAAGTGAATTCGACAATGAATCTCCAACAGCAGGCCGCAGTCGTTATCTACCAACTTCCCCACGCAGTCAGATGAGGTACAAGGCCGAATTTAATGTAGGGTTCCCGAGCCGGTAGGCTCAGCCAAAATTCCCCCGTACACCCCGTATAAAATGGAGTTGGGTATGTTTTTTCTCAAGACGAGTCTGCCCTTCGTCATAGACTCGTCTGAGGATGCTCTCCGCCCGGGGGCAGAAAGCCCAATCAGCCCAGCTGAAGACGAATCTCAAAATGCAGGCCGGCAGACGGTATTTATCAACTGGCGACGCAGTCAGATGTGGCACAAGACCGAATTTAATGGGGGAGGGGGGTTCTAGAGCCCGTAAGATCAGCCAAAATTTCACCGTAGACCTCGTATAAAACGCGGTCGTGTAGGTGCTTCCCGAGACGAGACTCTGCCCCACAACACAACCCCGTCTGGGGATGCTCTCCGCCCGGGGACAGAGAGCCCTACCATAGCAGCTGAAGACGAATCCCCAACTGCAGGCCAGCAGATCAACGCATACAGTATTCACTACTGTATTTATGGGAATAGAGGCATACCCATTATTGTCCGTGGGTATGCTACAACATATATATATATGTAAGCAAATATATGGATATAGATCCGACAGTATGAAGAAAAATATACGGAAAAACAAACAAAAATGTAATTATGCTGTTTTAATGTTAATATAATGTCAACGTCGGACGTTTCGGTCTAGTAGACCTTCTTCAGGACATATTCATAACATAATTAACATTAGACTATATTCAATTCAACATGAAAAGACGATGGACATAAGAATGTGGAGAAACGCTATTTTCATATTGTTAACTGAAAATAACGTCAGTATTTGTCACGTGTGGAGAATATTGTCATTGTATCTGTGCTGATGTATTCAATGAAACGGCTGTAGCTTCTGAGTGTTGACTTCAGTGTTCACTTATATATATATATATATATATATTATAAGAGATTATAAAATCATTGAAATTGCTACACAAAAGCTTTCATGTTTCGATGAATATTTTCCGATTGTTTTTCTTCAGGCGAAGTAACTGGTGATTAAATAATTTTAAGGAAATTTAAAAACAAACTCTTACCTCTTTTCCGAATGTTAAAGGGAGTCATAAGATTAGAATTAAAAATAGACTTGTGGGTATGTCTTGATTAACCAATTAAATTTCAGATCTACGCTAAATAGAAAAGTAAGCTCAGAGGGTGGAGGTGGGTGAGTTATTTTTCCATGTCATGATAAACCGTAACATAGACAGGTCATCATTAACGATTGCGGGAAATATGTAAGCGACAAATGTATCTGGAGGGAGGGTGGTGTAATAGATAACGTCGGATTGAAAAATCGAAGAGCCGACCTCGAATTCCGCTCGAGTTTCTTACGTACTAATACCCTTGGGAAAGGTAAGAATCCAGCTCTTCTAAGCCTACCCCCAGTTATGGGTAAATAGCATTACAGAGTTTGGTAGCGAAGAGTCTAGGAGAAGGACAACTCTGAATTCAACACAGGCGGTGGGACGTTTGGGGACCTTGTGACATACTGTGTACCAGTTCTCTCCTCCAAAAAAGTGTGGTTGATTCTGCACAAGCCTTCACCTCTATAATCAAATTGTATTGTATAGGCAGTTTGGCTGTTGGTTCCGACAACTGAACTGTTTGACGCTCATACGTCGAAAACGACAGGAAAGTCCAGTACATATATCGCTGATGAACAAATAAAACGACACATTAGAAATATTAACATAAATCAAAAAGAACATAATACTTCCTGATATAACCTTAAACATATCAACCTACTATAACGTAATCAAATACATTCTAACTATAAACAAGACAAAAAAGTCCTAAAAAAATCTCATAAATACTAATATATTCTCCACTGATACCAGTAAAAAAAGATAAAACTAATTATATACTCTACTAAATTTAATCACACGCAATAATTCTTCCCTGTCAACAAGTGTCTTGAAAAAAACTAACATTGTATATCAGTTTAAATGTCCTTTGGGAGATTGTATCTATAACAAAAAAGTAAGTACATACAGAGTTGCAATAAAGTCACTATACTGTTACTTAGAATAACAATTAAGGCAAAGTAATTAATCAACGGTCTAGAAATTTATTATCAAAATGGTTAATTCTGGTTAATAATAAAAAAAAATGCTATGCTAAACAATAGTAAATTAATTACCGATACTATTCAAACTGCAAGCCACCTGCTTCAATGCTTTACTTCTTTAAAGTAACTGTATAGTGACTTTATTGCTATCCCGTATGTTGGTTTGACAACGACAACATTATCAAGAAGTCTTACCCTTCATTTGTCGGATACAAGTTCTATTGCACAACATCTAAAGACACATTCCTGTCCACATTAACAATACAGAAAATTACAATATACTATGTTTTGTTGACAAGACAAGGAAATATGATGATTTTTTTTTATTAAGCATTTCTCGTATTCTTAAATGTTTCCTTTTAGTGAGGGTAAGGGAATGTAAAATTATCCATAATGTCTATTGTCCCAAGCGCCTCAAGCCACTTCTTTAGCCATTTCTAAGGGGGTTTGTTTTAGATGCTCTTAATTACTCTTTATGTTTTGACTGTTCAAGATTATTTTATTTTTGTGTTGTTTTGAATATTATGTGCTTATTCCTGTATATATATATATATATATATATAAGTAACTGTGCAAAAATTGTCCGCATTGTCCATTGTCCCAAGCTCTTCCGGCACTTTTTTGTCATTTTCAAGGGGGCTTTGTTTTAGATGTTGCTAATTTCTCTTCATGTTTGACTGTTTAAGATGTATTTTATTTTTGGTATATATATATATATATATATATATATATATATGCTCTACGGTTGTATTGAGCTCTTTTGTTAGTTAGTTGTTACTCGTATCGGGGTTTTTTTCTTTGGGCTTCAGACCTGCATCTGTGCGATTTTTTTGTCGGCAGAAGTCCATGTTTGTAGCTCTTTCTTTTTTAAAACCTTTTTTCCCTCGAGATTGATTTGATTAGTAAATCAAAAATTCGAGGGTTTTTCGAAAAACGAGTCTAGTTATCTCTCTCTCTCTCTCTATATATATATATATATATATATATATATATATATATATATATATATATATATATACAAAAAATAAAATACATGAAAGTTTTTTTAAAATAATATTTAAATATAAAATTTTTAAAAATCGTAATATATTGATGTGATAATAATTCTACAAACTGTAAGGGATTCTAATTACATTTAATTGTTCTTGAAAGAAATATAGTATATAAAAAATTAAAGGTAAAAATATTTAAAATCGTAGTTAAATAAAAAGTATTCTTAGCTAAACACCCCCCAAACAAATCTTTATATATACGAAGAAAAAATGCCGTAAGAATTTTAGCCGTTAACAATAAAATTTTTAAAAAATCCAGACGACACGCTTTTAACGAATGTTAGATTTCATTGAAAAATACATCCCTACCCACTACCAAAACGTAGCAATAACTGATACATTAAAATATAGACATATTGAACACCCAGTCACCCCTTGTCTAGCAAAATAGATTTATCTGTAACCTTGGAAACATGAATTTTGTTTTAGCTGTGTATTTAAAACCCAGTAATTTTAAAAGTTACTCCAAAATTTGCTTGAGGATGAAATGGAACTAATGTCTTTAATTTAATTACAAAATTAAATTCGGGGCTTTTAGCTTCCATTTTTGAAACATGGTTAGAACTGTGTAGCGAAAAAAAAAACTTATTTTAAATCAATTAATTTATAATATTAATGCTTTGTAAAAATAAAAATATCTATAAGAACACCGGATTATATATCTTACTGTTCTTTCTTTATATATTTATATATATATATATATATATATATATATATATAGTGGGAGTAAGAAAGTGCAAAAATTATCCGTATTGTCCATTGTCCCAAGCTCTTCCGGACACTTCTTTAGCCATTTTCAAGGGGTTTGTTGTTAATTGTTAATTAAAATAGAAGGATGTCAGCTTGAAGTCCAGTCACATTCTTTTCGCGGGCCTCTGATTAAACTCTGCCATCATAAAATATGTATCACATAACTACATCTTAAAAGTCAACCGTGAATAGAAACAAAATTTAACAACCGGTCAGCCACGGGGTTCGTTGCAGCAAGCAAAGTTCGATTTTCCATTTTAAAGGAAAACATATCCTATTCACTCAGATTATTTTTCTCGATGGCTCCACATCTGTTCAGTTTCATATCCGAAACGCAAACAAAGCAATTTTTAAAGAATTAATGGAATTATTTTTAAACTGACATTTTTATTACTTCAAACGCTAACATAGTCGATAATTCGTATTTGAAATAGTCGCCCCATTTGAAAAAGACGCCCCCATTTGAAATAGTCGCCCCATTTGAAATAGTCGCCCCATTTGAAAAAGACGCCCCCATTTGAAATAGTCGCCCCATTTGAAATAGACGCCCCATTTGAAATAGACCCCCATTTGAAATAGACACCCCCTATTTGAAATAGACGCCCCATTTTTTTACCTCAAATTTTCATATACGACAATTCCCTAAGATTATTTTTCTCCTTTAATTCCGTTCAATATTTAATGGGATTTTCCGAAGTTTTTTCTGGTTTCCGGGGAGAATTTGAGATATTCACTAACCGCCCCACGCGGTCGAATGCGGCACAAGGCTATGTTTATTTTGGGGTATCCGAGCCCGTAGGCTCGGGCAAAAATTCCCCGTAGAACCCGTAAAAACGGGGTCGGGTAGCTGTCTACCACCCCAGACAAGACTCTACCCTTCGGCACAGGCTCGTCTGGGTTCCTTTCTACCCGGAGGCAGAGAGTTTGATAAGCACACTTTCGAAGTAATTCGTATAGGGAAGAATTTGAACATTAACTGTTTGATAATCTTCTGGGCGCTTTCGGTATCAGTAAATCATTATTATTATTTTTTTTTCTTGTTGTTAAGTTTGTGTCTCAAGGCATTCAGTGTTTTATTATTATTATTTGATTTTAATGAAGCCTCTTCTATCGTCAGTGGGTGCCATGACGGATTTCTTTAAGTATTGCGACTTCACACGTCAGTTAATGGAAGAAAAAAAAGAACGTCACGATACTTGCAAAACCCAACATGACATCCATTGGTTTCCTTTTGTGTGTGTGTGTGTGTGCGTTTCTGCACTTTGGTTGCAAATGCCTGTTGTTGTTGTTGTTGTTTAATTCAGCTCCAGTGTCGGCCTCTCGTGACCCCTGTTGTCTGTACCTCCTATCATATATTCATTCGTGATTCAAGTTACTATTTTAGACTAATTTTAATCTCTAACGATCCAGACGTTTTGCCGCCTATAAAACTCATAAAAAAAAACAATCTCCGCTTTTATCGTAATACATTAACGTTAAAGTGAAAAATGCTATCATTTTTATTTATTTCTTAGTGAGATTTGCTTAAATTCTTAAAAAGTTTTAATCAGCTATATCATAAATGTTGTGGACGACGAGGGAAATTTTTTTCTTGTTTGTTCTTACCGTGTGAATTCGAATCTTCGTCGCCAATTTGTTGTGGATTCCGAGATGAAATCCGGTCTTATATGAATGACAAACGCAGGAATGAAATATAGCAAATAAATATATTGACGTAATAATACAATTGGTAATACGGTTAGTAGATCCAGAAATGCGGTTAGTAGCAATAATAATATATATACAGTCTGGGAAATTCAGTATCGAAGTCTGACTTCCTTCTGAGTCTACGTGCTCGCAGCTGTGACTCCTACAAAGCGGTTACCTCACACTCTCACTGTCTCACTCTCACTGTATCACTCTTTCGGGTATTCACCGGCAGCAGTACAAGTACACAGTGGGCGAGTCCACTTGTATACAAAGGAGTGGACCCTTAACAATAAATAAAATGAGAAGGCCTTCTTACATATTTTTTACAGTGATGTTCCTCCTGTAAAATGCTCGAGGTCCACTCAAGGTAGAGGGTTACAGAATAAAAGGCACATTCAGCTTATGCAGATATGTGTGGAAGATAACTGTTAATTCTAGATCTGAAATTAAGGATTGGTGTGATCGAGGAAGCATCCTCTTAGGAATCGGTTCCACAAAGCAGCGATTCGTGGGAAGAAGCTGCTCGTTGGAACTTAGATCTCACATATGGAATATGAAGAGAATGAAGATGGTTCGATAGAATGTGCGTGTCATGGTGGGTCTTAGGTGTGAAGGTTAGAATTGGTCGAACTGAGGAATGTAGTTCGTCTGAGCACTTTCCATGGAAACAGTGATAGAGCAGCAAGAGGCTGGCGACGTTTCGTCTATAGGTTGTAGGGTGGAAATTATTTGTCACCCGCAAGGACGCATTGAAAGTGAAGCTCCTGTCCACAACAGTACTCCATTTTTACAGGAGGCACGATGGAGTAATGGTTAGCGGATCGGATTGAGGAATCAGAGAGCCGAGTTCGAATTACATTCATTTACGTGCTAATACACTTGGGAAAGGTATGAATCCTTTTTTCTCTCTCCCCCCACCCAGCTATTGGTAAATAACAGGGCAGAACAGGTTCTATACCGGGTTCTTGGATGGCAACTGGTCTACCGCAGAAAGAAATGGCAACCTACTGCGGGAAAAAATTCAAGAGAGCCACTCGAGCTTACAGAGTGAAAGGCCCAATTCATACGTATATGCGGGGAAGGTAGAGTAATGGATAGCGGCTCTGATTGAGGAATCGGAGAGCCGAGTTCAAAATCCAGTCAGATTTATTTTTACGTGCCAATACCCTTGGAAAAGGTATGAATCCTCTTCTCCCCCCACCACCACCAACTAGTTCAAATTCCAGTCGAATCTATTAGATTCACTTACGTGCTAGTACCCTTGGGAAAGGTATGAATCCTATTCTTCTCCCTCCAGCTATGGGTAAATGGCAGGACAGACCCGGTTTGGTCTGTCCTGCCAGATGGAAAGAAATGGCAACCTACTGCGGGAAGTCATGTATCGAAATGTACATGATAGCCTAAGCGTGTATCACGCATGTCACATAACTGAATGGGAGATCCGAGTTCGAATTCCAGTCGAATCCATTTCATTCACTTGGGAAAGGTATGAATCCTCTTCTTCTCCTCTAGCTATGGGTAAATAGCAAGACAGACCGGGTTTTATACCGGGTTCTTGGATGGCAACTAGTCAGAAATAAATGGCAACCTACTGCGGGACAAAAAAAATCTGCAACAGTAATGTTTACCCTGTAAAATTCCAGGGAGCCACTCGAGCTTACAAAGTAAAAGGTACAATTTATACGTATATGTGGGGAAGATAAAGGTTAACCCTACAATTGAAGAGGTTAATATTTTAGTGATCGGTGAAACATTCACTTGTGAAGAAGCTGCTCGATTGGAACTTACATCTCACATATGGAATATGAAGGGAATGAAGATGGTTCGCTACAATGTGCGTGGCATGGTAGGTCTTAGGCGTAAAGGTTAGAACTGGTGGAATTAAGGAGTGTAGTTCATCAGAACACTCTCCATGGAAAGTGGAAGAGGCTAGCGACGTCTAGTCTACGAGAATAATGTTGTAGGGTGGAAAATACTTTTATGTGTGTGTGTAGGAAAGGTATGAATGCAACACTTCCCCTCCCATCTATGGGTTAATTAGTAAAACTTTTATCACTAACCTATTATTATTTCCCCCACCCACCAAAATCTTATAATCCAAAGATATTTCTGGCTTTAAACAACCCGCAAAGCGTTGAAAGGCCGTATAATATTCACTTGCATGCTACTAGGCTGGCATCATGGTCCCACCCTTTCAATGTCGAAATGGTTAAATGTGGCCGTCTCTTCTACTCCAATAGCTTCATGTCTCGCACCTCCCGTCTGTGGAATTCCCTTCCTCTTACTCGCTTCCCTGATAGCTATAATCTCCAACTATTCAAATGTAATGTCAATCGACATCTCCAAATGCCCTGACCTATTCCCGTCCTTCTCTTCATCCTTTCCTCCATCGCCCCTCTTTATTCTCGCTCCCACTCTGTAACCCCATGCGTACTAGTGGCATCCCGCCTTGCTTGGGGTGAAATGCTTAAAAAAAAGATATTGATCTACTCTATCATGCTCGGTTTTATATTCAGTTGGTATCACTACCATATTATTATTATTATTATTTTCTTTGATTTCTGGCGTTTACACATTTCTTTCCGGGTCCCGCCCAGGGACCTAAGGTTAGAAATGGCGTCATGACACTTTCCACTGCCCCCACAAAAAAATTACATAGATAAAGCCCTTCGTAAAATGTGGGCTGTACTTGTCAGAACAATTTTTGTATCTCCTTGAGGCATGGACTTCCAGGAATCCCTTCAATTAGTCTACTGAAATCTTTTCCAACCAATCCGAGGGCTCCAACTACAACAGGGATTGTTGATGCTCCCATATACCATATTTTTGAGATTTCGATTTCAAGGTCCTTGTATTTTGACAGCTTTTTGAATATCTTCAAAGATACATTGCAGTCAGCAGGGACTGTCATATCAATAAGGAGGCACTTTTTTTGTTTGTGGTCTTTAATAACAATATCTGGGCGGTTGGCTTTGATTGTCCTGTCAGTCTGTATTGTGTAGTCCCATAGAATTGTAACAGGTCCTATCTCCGTAACCGGGTCTGGGTGGTGTTCATACCAGTTTCTTTCAATTTCCTTCCCGTAGAAGTTGCAGATTTTCCAGTGCAGATATTGGCCCACTCTCTCATGTCGGGTTTTATATTCAGTGGGTGCCAATATCGTGCAACCTGATACAAGATGATCAATCGTTTCTGGATCTTTATCACAGAATCTGCATTTTGGGCTAACACAATATTTTAGTATACTATTATTATTATTATTATTATTATTATTTATACTCCCTTCCTATTACTTGTTTCCCTGATAGCTGTAATCTCCAACTATACAAATGTAATGTCAATCGACATCTCCAGATGCATTGATCTGTTTCTTGTTCTTCTCTTCATCCTTTCCTCTATCACGCCACTTTACTCTCACTGCGACTCTCTGTAACCCCTTGCATACTAGTGACACTCCCGCCTTGCTTGGGGTGAAATGCTTTAAAGAAAAAGGAAAAAACGAGCCACTCGAATTAGAATGTTGCAGAGTAAAAGGCACAATCTACACGCATATGTGGGCAATATAACTGTTGATCCTCGGGCACCTCGAGGTGGTGTAATGGTTAACAAGCTTGTCTCGCTAGAACAATTACGATTGAATAGTGAGTTCGATCCTCACTTTGTGCTCCATAGTTTCGGCCTTGTGCCGCATCTGAGCTACGCTTGGAAAATTACCACAACTGTTGATCCTATACTTGAACAAGATTGTAGTGATTGGAGAAGCATCCTCTTGGGAGTCAGTTTCATAAAGCAACGGTTTTCGATAGAAACTGCATTTGTGTCACTTACATCTCATCAGGGGGATACAAAGGGGGACGAGTATGGTTCGTTACAATGGGCGTGTCAGGGTGGGCCTTACCCCTGAAGGTTAGAACTGGTGGAACTATGGAATGTAGTTCGTTCCATGGAAATAGCTATAGAGCCAGGAAAGTCTTGCGACGTCTCATTTGCGCGATTGATATAGGCTGGAAAATAATTTCATGTATGTTTCATATTTGCTTATTTCTCGATACTTAATAAAGAGAGTGTTGTAGAGTAGTTTTCACAGTGGAGGCTTGTATTTCGCTAAGTCGGTCCTAAAAGGGTCCGACGTACAAAACGTTAGGAACTTGCAATAATAGTTAATGACGCAGCAATCTAGTTGTGGTGGTTGATACTTCAATGTCCGACATCGACTGACTCGCTCAACTCCACTGAGCTCAACTGGCGACTGCTACTACTACTACTACTTATTATGTGTGGGAGAGTCTATTAATAATAGAATTGGTACATTCAGGTATAACAGAGAGAAAGAAAAATAATTTCATATATTTGAGAACAATTTCTGTTTTTAATACTGTCTCTTTGGACAGGTAGAGAATCGTCAAAAAAAAACTCCGACAGTGGTTCCATAATAGAGGTCCACTCGGTATAGATTTGTTACCTTATTATTAACTAGCAGCATGACCCGGCGTTGCCCGTGCTTGATTCAAAAATCGTACGACTCATACAGCAATCGCTATCACTTGACTTAAAATATTTTTGCCCTTCCTTGCCTTTAAAGGAGTGCCCTTTGCCATGCTGATGTTGCTAGATGCCTTACTTCTTGCCTATCTCACACTGCAATTTTTTTCTAAGCTCTATACTAAACATTAAATCTGTTACGAAAAAAGAACTAAACAAAATGAACACAAAACGATCAGCTTAAAAAAAGGACTCGTAACTGGAAAAACCAAATGAAAAAAGAATGTTAACAACAAACACTTTTTCACACCCAACCCAGTTCTGCGGAATCAGAATCAACGTTGAGTTTAAGCAAGCGAATGAGTCAATTGGAGTAAAGTGCCATGCAGATTTAAATTTTTCCCACTTGTGACGAATGCAGCTATCAATTTTTTTACATTCTAGTTAACATTCGTGTCAGTCAGCTGTTGGCTCTCAGGCTAGCCAATAGAATCTTCCTACCTATTCGTGGCAGCCAGCTATTGGCTCTCACTCTGGCCAGTACAAAATGGCCGCAAACTACATGAAAACTGCCGTAGAAGGATGAAAAATCGATTATTTCCACTATCGATGGGAGTTGGGAATTGCAAAGTCGGTCTTGGCCTTCCTGCTAACTTGGAGCAGGTGCATGTAAATTTTGGTGCAAATCCGTCGAAAATTGCGGCCGTGCATTCGTTACACACACACACACACACACACACACACACATCATGTCTTTTATAGATTGAGATTACTTTCTTACAGATTCTGAAGACAATGGCTTCTACATTGTGTCGTTACGTTTGAAAAAATTAATGACAACGTTCTTTTCGATAAACAAAAACATAGGGTCAGTTAGAGAAATAAATATTATGTTCATCTTTTCAGATGTCTCTAGATTTCTGCGCTTGGATTTTAAAGATTTTACGATAACCCTGTGGTTTCTGAAGAGAAAGATTCTTCCTTGGTGTACTTACTTCTTTCTTCTCGAAACTCGAACTGATAAATACGTCTCGTATGGTCATCAAAGTTAAGCAACGTCGAGCCTGGTCGCTACTTAGATGGGTTACTGCATGGAAATACCAGGTTCAGTAAGCTTTGATGTGCGGGTGGTGTAATGGATAATGGCCCGGAATTGTTCATCGGAGAGCCGAGTTTCAATTCCCGTTGATTTCCTTATATTCACTTAAGCGCAAATTCCGTTGGGGAATGTGTGAATCCATCTCGTCTCCCCCAGCTATGGGTTGATTAGTAAGACTTGTATCACTAAAACCATTATTATCTTCAAACAATAAGTAAATAAAATTGCGTTCGAAATATTTAGGTTTCGGCATTAAATAACCCATAGAGGTTTTGATATGCCACTAAACAAAACAGAAAAAAAATACCAACCAACTAAAATAGTACTATTTTAATTCGATGTTGTTTCTGGATCTACTTTAAAATCTACATCAAATACATATTTTGTAGTCATTGTTATTGCAATGACGACCACAATATGGACTGTAAAAACCACAGTCCGGCCATTTGATAGCCCCAATCTTCATCAGGCCACTTTCTGAAATTTGATGCAAAATCATGGTTGAGGTTATTTGGGAATAGAGAAGTAGGGCGGGGAGATGAATAGAAGGAAGATTGAAAGAAAGAAAAAGTTAGAGAAACGGCAAAGAGTAACAGGAAGAAAGAGGAAATAAAGAAACAAGGAAATGGAGAGAATAAGAGAAAGAAAGAGGAAATAAAGAAACAAGGAAATAGAGAGAGAAAAAAATAAGGAAAAAAGGAAAACAAAAGAAAAAGAGAAACGAATGGGGAGAGAATAAGAAGAATGAAAAGAAAAAAAGAAAAAAAAAAGAAACCAGAAGTAAAAGAAACAAAGTAAAAGAGACAGAAGATAGAGACAAGATGAAATAGTAGAGGGAGAGAGAAAAAGAAAGAAAGAAAGAAAGAAAGAATGAAAGAAAGAAAAAGAAAGAAAAAAGAAAGAAAGAGAAAGAAAAAGAAAGAAAGAGACAAGATGAAATAGAAGAGTGAGAGAGAAAAACAAACTCCGAAAGAAAGAAAAGGAAAGACAAAGAAAAAAGAAAGAAAGAAAAAGAAAGAAAGAACGTGAGAAAGAAAAAGAAAGAAAAAGAAAGAACGTAAGAAAGAAAGAAAGAAAGAACGAGAGAAAGAAAAAAAAGGAAAAAGAAAAAGAACGAGAAAGAAAGAAAGAAAGAAAGAAAGAAAGAAAGAAAGAAAGAACGAGAGAAAGAAAAAAAGAAAAAAGAAAGGAAAAAGAAAAAGAACGAGAAAGAAAGAAAGAAAGAAAGGAAGGAAAAAAGAAAGAAAAAGAGATAGAAAAACGAAAGCGAGAAGAGAGGAGAGAGAGGATGATATGCATGAAAAAGAACCAGAATAGAAAGAAAGGAATACAAAAAAAGAAAAGATCTTACAGAAGACAGAAAGCGTGAAACTAAATTACAAATCGGTAGATATCAAATCCAACAATCAAGAAAGACTGAAGAATAAGAAACATTAATTTACGAGATGATGAATTATTATTATTATTATTATTATTATTATTATTACATATATCTAATATATGAGATCATTAAAAAAAGTAAATTAAGAGTAATCGATACATTAGAAGAAAAATAAAAATCTATTAAGAGAAATTGGACGGGGGAAAGAAAAGAGAAGCCAAAGTGAGTGAGCATGTCTTTCTTCTTGTAAGATATAAAATGGCCGACCTTTGTTGTCATTTAACCATCAGAAATCCCGAGTGGGGTCGCTAGATCCGGTGACCGGTCGAATGTAATGTCCCGACCCATCGCTTTCGCTGATGGCTTTTGTGTCTGCATTCGAGCAGCAGACAATATTTGGGTGCAAAAAAATCGCGAAGTGAATCTAAGGATAGGAGACAATGTTTCGCCAAGAACGAATATCGGGAGTTAAGTTACAACCACCATCTTGGTTGACGACAACTTTACGACCTTAGTTGAATCGCTTATTTCTGTTTGTACTCAATCATTATTTGTTTTTATGATTCTAATTAATGTCAGACTAAGCCAGAGAGGGAATAAATATCAGTCGGTCATTTTCAAGAAAAGAAAACGTATACATTTCAAAGGAAGGAGAATAAATCTATAGAGAGGCTATCCGCCATATATTGAAGGCATTCAATTAAAAATGGAGGATGCTTTTTAAAAAAAAGAAAAAATAACATTGTTAGATTTCCTAACTTGCAGAAAAAAATGGATAATGTCTAGGGCAAAGGGTTTTCAGTTTTAAGACGTTGTTAGGTGACAGAGGCGCCATCTGTCGGCGAGAATCAAGTGTGTAGGTGTTTATCGACGTAGTGGGACTGTGTTCGATTTTATTATAAATATCATAGGTTCATTAGTTGCATGACGCCTCAACATCTGCTTAAAAGTCAACATGTTTTTTTTTTTATTTTCTTTATTTTAAGAGCTAGAAAATAGAGTCGCCAGAATTTTTTTCCAAAATGAAGAAATCAAGTGTTCGATCCCTTTCAAATATGAATATTCCCTCCAAATATTCCTAATTTTCATCAGCGGCATTTCCTTATGGCTTCAGCTCTCAACTCGATATATATATGATAAGACAACTATTGACTCCTGTCTTAATAGTAAGCCTGATCAGAACTGGGAACTAATCTCAAAGGTGACGTAAAATCTGTTGTTAACTGGAGCAAGGAATGGCTTGGTAATTTGAACGTCTCTCAAACAAAACTGCTCTGTATTAATCATCTGTGAGACACATTTCTGCCTTCCACCAGCACGGCTGATGCTAACCTTCAGGAGAGTAACACGTAACGATTCCTCAGGTTAATGTTCTCTGCTGGCATAAAGCAGAAATATTATATTGAATCAATTTCTAGGTCTGCTGCTAAGAAATTTAGTTCACTTTGTCGGGCTAGACAATTTTTCTCACCAGAAACTTGCATATTTATAAGTCTACCATTCTTCCATACTTCGAACATTGCTGACACATATGGTCTGGTGCTAGATATATTTAGAGATTCTTGATAAAATCATAGAATAATCTGCAATGTTATTAGTCCTGACCTGGCATTTCGGTTTCAGCCACTTTCCCGCCACCAAAATCTCGTTTCCTTGTGATTTTTCTATAAATACTTTCCCGATATTCTTGACAAAATTCAAAGATGGACCTGCAATGTAATCGATCCTGAACAGACATCTTGACCTTCTCACCGACGTGACGTGGTTGCCCTCTGTCTTTTCTACAAATAGTTTTATAGCAACAGATCTAACGTGTTTTCTTTACCTGGGGCCCCGACTGAACGAATTTAAGCGTACCACTACAGTGACATCCAGATCCCACCTTTTTACTGTTGAAATAATTAAATGCATCCGGCCCTTCTACTCCAACAGTTTCTTTTATCTCACGTCCATCCAGTAGAACTCCCTTCCATTTAATTGCTTCCCTGATAACTACGATCTTCAAAAATTTAATTGCAATGTCAATCGCCATCGTTTATCTGTTTGAATCCCGTTCATCTTTTGTTCTTTCCTCAATCCTCCCTATACTCAGTCTTTTCTCTCATTTTCACTCTCTGTAATCCCTTGCGTACTAGTGGCATTCCCGCCTTGCTTGGGGTGAAATGATTCACAAAATTTAAATGCAACGTCAATTGCCATCTTCTTGAATCCCGTTCATCTTTTGTCTTTTCCTCAATCCTCCCTATACTCAGTCTTTTCTCTCATTTTCACTCTCTGTAATCCCTGTGTACTAGTGGCATTCCCGCCTGGCTTGGGGTGAAATGATTCACAAAATTTAAATGCAACGTTAATCGCCATCTTCTATCTTCTCGAATCCCGTTCATCTTTTGTCCTTTCCTCAATCCTCCCTATACTCAGTCTTTTCTCTCATTTTCACTCTCTGTAATCCCTTGCGTACTAGTGACATTCCCACCTTGTTTGGGGGTGAAATGATTCACAAAATTTAAATGCAACGTCAATTGCCATCTTCTTGAATCCCGTTCATCTTTTGTCTTTTCCTCAATCCTCCCTATACTCAGTCTTTTCTCTCATTTTCACTCTCTGTAATCCCCTGCGTACTAGTGGCATTCCCGCCTTGCAAGGGGTGAAATGATTCACAAAATTTAAATGCAACGTCAATCGCCATCTTCTACCTTCTTGAATCCCGTTCATCTTTTGTCCTTTCCTCAATCCTCCCTATACTCAGTCTTTTCTCTCATTTCCACTCTCTGTAATCCCCTGCGTACTAGTGGCATTCCCACCTTGCTTGGGGTGAAATGATTCACAAAATTTAAATGCAACGTCAATTGCCATCTTCTTGAATCCCGTTCATCTTTTGTCTTTTCCTCAATCCTCCCTATACTCAGTCTTTTCTCTCATTTTCACTCTCTGTAATCCCCTGCGTACTAGTGGCATTCCCGCCTTGCAAGGGTTGAAATGATTCACAAAATTTAAATGCAACGTCAATCGCCATCTTCTACCTTCTTGAATCCCGTTCATCTTTTGTCCTTTCCTCAATCCTCCCTATACTCAGTCTTTTCTCTCATTTTCACTCTCTGTAATCCCTGTGTACTAGTGGCATTCCCGCCTTGCTTGGGGTGAAATGATTCACAAAATTTAAATGCAACGTTAATCGCCATCTTCTATCTTCTCGAATCCCGTTCATCTTTTGTCCTTTCCTCAATCCTCCCTATACTCAGTCTTTTCTCTCATTTTCACTCTCTGTAATCCCTTGCGTACTAGTGACATTCCCACCTTGCTTGGGGTGAAATGATTCACAAAATTTAAATGCAACGTCAATTGCCATCTTCTTGAATCCCGTTCATCTTTTGTCTTTTCCTCAATCCTCCCTATACTCAGTCTTTTCTCTCATTTTCACTCTCTGTAATCCCCTGCGTACTAGTGGCATTCCCGCCTTGCAAGGGTTGAAATGATTCACAAAATTTAAATGCAACGTCAATCGCCATCTTCTACCTTCTTGAATCCCGTTCATCTTTTGTCCTTTCCTCAATCCTCCCTATACTCAGTCTTTTCTCTCATTTCCACTCTCTGTAATCCCCTGCGTACTAGTGGCATTCCCCACCTTTGCTTGGGGTGAAATGATTCACAAAATTTAAATGCAACGTCAATTGCCATCTTCTTGAATCCCGTTCATCTTTTGTCTTTTCCTCAATCCTCCCTATACTCAGTCTTTTCTCTCATTTTCACTCTCTGTAATCCCCTGCGTACTAGTGGCATTCCCTCCTTTGCAAGGGTTGAAATGATTCACAAAATTTAAATGCAACGTCAATCGCCATCTTCTACCTTCTTGAATCCTGTTCATCTTTTGTCCTTTCCTCAATCCTCCCTATACTCAGTCTTTTCTCTCATTTTCACTCTGTAATCCCTGTGTACTAGTGGCATTCCTGCCTTGCTTGGGGTGAAATGATTCACAAAATTTAAATGCAACGTTAATCGCCATCTTCTATCTTCTCGAATCCCATTCATCTTTTGTCCTTTCCTCAATCCTCCCTATACTCAGTCTTTTCTCTCATTTTCACTCTCTGTAATCCCTGTGTACTAGTGGCATTCCCGCCTTGCTTGGGGTGAAATGATTCACAAAATTTAAATGCAACGTTAATCGCCATCTTCTATCTTCTTGAATCCCATTCATTTTCTGTCCTTTTTTCAATCCTCCCTATACTCAGTCTTTTCTCTCATTTTCACTCCCTGTAATCTCCTGCGTACTAGTGGCATTCCCGCTTGCTTGTGGTGAAATGATTAATAAAATTTAAATGCAACATCAATCTACATCTTCTATCTTCTCGAATCCCATTCATTTTTTGTCCGTTCCTCAATCCTCCCTATACTCAGTCTTTTCTCTCATTTTCACTCTCTGTAATCCCTGTGTACTAGTGGCATTCCCGCCTTGCTTGGGGTGAAATGATTCACAAAATTTAAATGCAACGTTAATCGCCATCTTCTATCTTCTCGAATCCCATTCATCTTTTTTGTCCTTTCCTCAATCCTCCCTATACTCAGTCTTTTCTCTCATTTTCACTCTCTGTAATCCCTGTGTACTAGTGGCATTCCTGCCTTGTTTGGGGTGAAATGATTCACAAAATTTAAATGCAACGTTAATCGCCATCTTCTATCTTCTCGAATCCCATTCATCTTTTGTCCTTTCCTCAATCCTCCCTATACTCAGTCTTTTCTCTCATTTTCACTCTCTGTAATCCCTGTGTACTAGTGGCATTCCCCTTTTGCTTGGGGTGAAATGATTCACAAAATTTAAAATGCAACGTTAATCGCCATCTTCTATCTTCTCGAATCCCATTCATCTTTTGTCCTTTCCTCAATCCTCCCTATACTCAGTCTTTTCTCTCATTTTCACTCTCTGTAATCCCTGTGTACTAGTGGCATTCCCGCCTTGCTTGGGGTGAAATGATTCACAAAATTTAAATGCAACGTTAATCGCCATCTTCTATCTTCTCGAATCCCATTCATCTTTTGTCCTTTCCTCAATCCTCCCTATACTCAGTCTTTTCTCTCATTTTCACTCTCTGTAATCCCTGTGTACTAGTGGCATTCCTGCCTTTGCTTGGGGTGAAATGATTCACAAAATTTAAATGCAACGTTAATCGCCATCTTCTATCTTCTCGAATCCCATTCATCTTTTGTCCTTTCCTCAATCCTCCCTATACTCAGTCTTTTCTCTCATTTTCACTCTCTGTAATCCCTGTGTACTAGTGGCATTCCCGCCTTGCTTGGGGTGAAATGATTCACAAAATTTAAATGCAACGTTAATCGCCATCTTCTATCTTCTCGAATCCCATTCATCTTTTGTCCTCTCCTCAATCCTCCCTATACTCAGTCTTTTTTTCTCATTTTCACTCTCTGTAATCCCTGTGTACTAGTGGCATTCCCGCCTTGCTTGGGGTGAAATGATTCACAAAATTTAAATGCAACGTTAATCGCCATCTTCTATCTTCTCGAATCCCATTCATCTTTTGTCCTTTCCTCAATCCTCCCTATACTCAGTCTTTTCTCTCATTTTCACTCTCTGTAATCCCTGTGTACTAGTGGCATTCCCGCCTTGCTTGGGGTGAAATGATTCACAAAATTTAAATGCAACGTCAATCGCCATCTTCTACCTTCTTGAATCCCGTTCATCTTTTGTCTTTTCCTCAATCCTCCCTATACTCAGTCTTTTCTCTCATTTTCACTCTCTGTAATCCCCTGCGTACTAGTGGCATTCCCGCCTTGCAAGGGTTGAAATGATTCACAAAATTTAAATGCAACGTCAATCGCCATCTTCTACCTTCTTGAATCCCGTTCATCTTTTGTCCTTTCCTCAATCCTCCCTATACTCAGTCTTTTCTCTCATTTTCACTCTCTGTAATCCCTTGCGTACTAGTGGCATTCCCACCTTGCTTGGGGTGAAATGATTCACAAAATTTAAATGCAACGTCAATCGCCATCTTCTACCTTCTTGAATCCCGTTCATCTTTTTGTCCTTTCCTCAATCCTCCCTATACTCAGTCTTTTCTCTCATTTTCACTCTCTGTAATCCCTGTGTACTAGTGGCATTCCCAAAGAATTTGGGGTGAAATGATTCACAAAAATTTAAATGCAACGTCAATCGCCATCTTCTACCTTCTTGAATCCTGTTCATCTTTTGTCCTTTCCTCAATCCTCCCTATACTCAGTCTTTTCTCTCATTTTCACTCTCTGTAATCCCTTGCGTACTAGTGGCATTCCCACCTTGCTTGGGGTGAAATGATTCACAAAATTTAAATGCAACGTCAATTGCCATCTTCTTGAATCCCGTTCATCTTTTGTCTTTTCCTCAATCCTCCCTATACTCAGTCTTTTCTCTCATTTTCACTCTCTGTAATCCCCTGCGTACTAGTGGCATTCCCGCCTTGCAAGGGTTGAAATGATTCACAAAATTTAAATGCAACGTCAATCGCCATCTTCTACCTTCTTGAATCCTGTTCATCTTTTGTCCTTTCCTCAATCCTCCCTATACTCAGTCTTTTTCTCTCATTTTCACTCTCTGTAATCCCTTGCGTACTAGTGGCATTCCCACCTTGCTTGGGGGTGAAATGATTCACAAAATTTAAATGCAACGTCAATTGCCATCTTCTTGAATCCTGTTCATCTTTTGTCCTTTTCCTCAATCCTCCCTATACTCAGTCTTTTCATCTCATTTTCACTCTCTGTAATCCCTGTGTACTAGTGGCATTCCCGCCTTGCTTGGGGTGAAATGATTCACAAAATTTAAATGAAACGTTAATCGCCATCTATCTTCTCGAATCCCGTTCATCTTTTGTCCTTTCCTCAATCCTCCCTATACTCAGTCTTTTCTCTCACTTTCACTCTCTGTAATCCCCTGCGTACTAGTGGCATTCCCGCCTTGCTTGGGGTGAAATGGTTAAATAAAAAAAACCTTACTCGTTGATTCTCTCTTGCCTTCAATGTATCCTGTGAATCTCAAATTCTCCAAGCCCTCTTTTCTCATTAAGCATCCCAGAAATTTCAACTGTGACTTTCTGATTCTGAGTAAAAGTGACTTTTTTGTTTCCATTTTTTAGAAATTTCCCTATTGCTTACATTCTCCATCAATGGTATTTACCGCCATTTTCTATTACTGCAAGGAAACTGTTCTACATTTACTGCCATATAGGAATGTTGATATTGCATAACAATTCAGCATTCTTTCCTTTGTTTTTAATAAAAAATTTTCTGTTTCTTAATAGTTTGCTTACGTTTATGAATGTATATTTAGCTATTCTTCGGATTTCTGTGTCACATTTTTTGTTGTCTGACATTCTCAAACAAAAACTTCTGAACTTACTTGATTTTGACACCATTTATTTCTATCTCTCATCTTGGGCTACTCCTTTTGCTAACAATCATATATTCTTCCTTTACAATGGATGGTTAGTCATTTTTCCCGCTTTTCTTTACTACTTTGTCTGAGAATTTCTGCATTTTCTATGTCTGCCAACAATACAATGAAGATTTTAAAATTCCTAAAAAGTAAGGCATACACAAAACTATATATATATATATATATATATATATATATATATATATATACAAGTGTACCACGCGGAGAAAAATAGATCATATATATGTACACAGTAAAGCAGAGTTCAAGGAGAAACAACAAAAGGTTTTACATATAATATAGAGATACTCCTGTGTCTGGAGAAGCCATCTTTAGGATTCCAGTTTCAAACGGACCGGATTCATTTATAGCCTAGGCGAGGAAACGATCGAAAAACAGCGAGTCTTGAGTTTTCCCAAATTGAGGACAGCGAGCTGGAGTTTCAATATATATATTTATATTATATATAAAGCTTAACAACGGACATATGTCATAATGATTATTCAATGGTTTAATGTTAGGGTTATACTAATATATATATATATATATATATATATATATATATATATATATATATATATATATATATATATGTCATTGAATGTGATGGACAAGGAAAAAATATTACAGTACAGTTTTTTTTTTAAGGGGACTGTACAATTTCTACAGCGTGTTAGTCTTCATAAAGGAAAATAGTGTACAAAAAACTTTAGAAAAAGTAGACAAAAACTTAACAACTTTTCCTTGTCTGTTACATTCATTAAAACATGCATAAAACTTCTGATACGATATATATACATATATATATATATATATATATATATAGAGAGAGAGAGAGAGAGAGAGAGAGAGAGAGAGAATATCAAATCCGTAAGTGGAGATGATAATCGAAGTAGGTCTTTTTAATATAACAATATTAAATTGATAGATCCATGAAGAGAACTCATTGTATAAAAATACAACGCAATATGATATACACCAAAGTAAAAAAACTTAACACATCATCAAAAATTTATTACTGGATTTTTCGATGATGTTATAAGTGTTTTTTTTATATATATATATGATCTATCAAAATGCAAGTATATGAGATCGGAAAAAAGCCTTCCCAAATTGAGGACAGCGAGCTGGAGTTTAATTATATATTTGGGAAAGATTTATTCCCAAAAGGAAACGGCACTGTGAGCTGCTGGGGAGGTAGATTTAGCCTCATCACCGCCCGGGGTGGGCTAAAGAAAGCCACCTTTCGGTTTCACTGCTGTAAATCGAACTGAATTTCACATCCGCTTTCGTCACTGCATGGAGTGACGTCATTGAACGCTCCGTCACGTTAACCATATGACTTATCTCCACCAAAGGAACATAAGTGCCTTCTGTGTCCCTACAATAGATTAAAGAGACAAATTTGAGTTTATAATATTCTCAGAAAGAAACTGAGCGTGTAGAATAGACGGCAATGTGTTACAATATATATATATATATAGTTATGAAAAACTTGGTAATCCGTATGGGTAGTCACAAGAAGGATGAAATTCTGAGAGCTCAATGTAAATCCAGAGCTAATAATTTAAAGAAAAACAGACCACTTTAAGGTTCCATTATAATAATTTATTTCACCAGAGCCCTTTTAAAGAACGCTGGATCATCAGATAACACTTCCAAAAAATGAAATAAATTATTATAATGGAACCTTAAAGTGGTCTGTTTTTTTTTAATATATATATATATATATATATATATATATATATATATATATATATATATATATATATCCATTATTTTATTATATATATTGGTACATGTAATATTAATTTTAATTTTAACTATTTCCTTATATTAAGGGCCATTGAATAAAATAAGTCTTGTAGTTTAGATTCAAAATTATATATGATTTAATCATACTAGAGCCCTCTTTTATGATTGTTCTTAAGTATATATGAAAATAATTTTAAAAAACTAAATTTAACCTATTGTTATATATATATATATATATATATATATATATATATATATATATATATATATACTCATACATATCGGATTATTTCATTGTATCCTAAAAGTATATTCTTGACCAGATGTACGGTGTCGCGTCTTAATATGACAGTTCCTCGAGATATGTATGAATACCACAATACCCCTAACATCTAACCTATATTTTTAACTTTTCTGCTTTAGTTTTGACCTGTCTTTTGATTGGTCAGTAGTGACATACACATAAGATTTTAAACTCTTGATCTCTCCTCCTTCTTTACCCTTTAATAAGCAAACGTATTGTTTTCTGTTTTCAAATGTAAATCATTTTCATCAAAAGTTACTGAACATTGCCTGATGAAGTCCCGAAATATAGAAACAGAGAAATTTTTGTGTTGCAATGTAAAATATTTTTAATAAATCGTTATATTGAGCACTTCTTTAAAAAAAAGTAAAGAAATCTTTTAGTTCTTTCTCTTTATTTGTATATATATATATATATATATATATATATATATATAGTGGGTAGCAAAAATATTTAACACATTGGTTTTTCTTACATATCTCAAAAAATAACAGATCAATTTCAACGAAACTTATAGGAAATATTTAAACGAACATTGTCGATCAAAACATAGAAGGAAAATTTAAAACCACTGTTTTGAGAAACAAAATATATATATATATACGCACACACACGATGGACTCGCTCCCATCGATTTCGACGTATGAGAATCAGACTACATCATTCAGTTTTTATGTTTGTGTCGTATGTGACACTTCCGTCCCGCTAAGTGACCTGTATACAGGAAGTACGCGCATTGTGCAACAACAAGAATCTCGGGACACGGCAACAGGAATATTTGCTGATACTTTTCGTCGTTTTTTTTTTGTCTCTTAGCCGGTCAATACGACTTATTTAAAAAATTCTAATACAACTCTAGCACAAATATCTACAGTCATTTTTATCCAGGGCAACTTTGAATGAGCCATATTGACAGCTGAGAGGTTACTCTTTAGCCAGTCTCTATATCTGAGCTACGGCTGTCCAGTCTCTGTCCTTTGTCAAAATAATATAAGGTTCATTAGTTTAAAAAAAAATAAAGCATTAAGAGGTTATTTGATAAAAATCACCTGATAATACCGTAAGGTTGAAACCAATGTAGCAGATTTAACTGACCTCCAGATTTTATATATATATATATATATGTGTGTGTGTGTGTGTGTGTGTGTGTAAAACACAATAGGAAAACTGTAATGGTAGCCGACGCGTTTCGTCAATGTGGACTTTTTCAAGGCAAAAACGTCGTATGTATGTGTGTGTTTTTGCCTTGAAAAAGTCCACATTGGACGAAACGCGTCGGCTACCATTACAGTTTTCCTATTGTGTTTTACATTTATAATTATTGTCTTTTTCTACAGATTAACTCTGAGAAATGTTTCATATATATATATATATATATATATACACTTGAGAGAGATATGAAATTAACCCCACCCTATACTCTACCTTGTCTCTTTAACTATCCCTCTCACACCCCCTGTTAAATTACAAAAACTTACACGACCCATCAATTTTAATCTCATTTTTCGCTTCATTTCGTTGTTGGAAATGTTACCTGATGATCCGGCCTCCTTTTAAAAGGACTCTGGTGAAATAAATTATTGTAATGGTACCTTAAAAATGGTCTGTTTTTCTTTTAAATATATATATATATATATATATATATATATATATATATATATATATATATATATATATATAAATTAAATTAAAGAAACAATAGCAAAAACAAACCGGGCCTAAGAGAAAGAAAAAGTATAAAATCTGCCTTAATTTAGCAAGATACGTAATGCTCTGTATGCTAGACCCGAGTTTTTAAAATTTTAAAACAATCTAGAGGGTGAAAATCCAATTCAAAATAGAGACACTAACTTCACAACTTTACCTTTACTAAGAGTTTAATGTCTCATTGATTAATTTAGACTAGTTTTGTCTACTTATTGTCAGTGGGATCATATTTACGGACAAGCTTCTTAGTATCCTTATTAAAAGAAGAAAGAAAATTACCATGTTGTTACATATATATTTATTCCGAGTACTTTCGACTTTAGAACAATGTGATCATCAGGGTGTTGTATTTTTTTACAAGACAAAATTGTTGTGTTCATGTGAAAGTTAATTCTTTTTAACTGTGAAATGAAAAACGCTAAGGTTATGTACTGTTCGATTTAAATTTCGCGATGTATACGTCAGGGGAGGTAACTATGTTTTGAAATTTCAATATGTTAAAAAATAGACTTAGTTTAAACCTAGATATTTTAAACTATCTACCGTAAATATTTTAAAACATTTGTTCAGTATTCATAATTAATTTTATTAAGGGTTGATATCAATTTTTAATATAGATAACTTCAAGAATTCTTTAGTCTATGTTTATTATTTTCATGAAAATTATTCTCAACAAGTATTTTCCTAAATTGTGAAGGTGGACTGACATGTTGTTGTAAATGTTGTAAATCTAGACAACGTAGTTTTGGTGTGACCAACATATATATTATTTTTTTCTGTTGGAGATACAATCCTCCAAGGCACATTTAAATTTACATACAATGTTGGTTTTCTGCAGCATGTTATTTGGAGGCGTGGAGGTGTCATTACAAATTATTAAATTGGATATATTGAATTTAGTATAGTATATAATTAATTTTTTTTTGTTTTTTTTACTAGGATCTGTGTTGTATATATTAGTTCTATATGATATACTAGTTTTCATGAGATTTTCGTCTTGTTTATAATTAGAATGTATTTCATTACGGTATAAATGATTAATATATTTAGGGTTAATTGAAGAAGTATTATATTCTATTTGCTTTGTATTAAAATTTCTAATACAATAGATAGATAGATAGATAGATAGATAGATAGATAGATAGATAGATAGATAGATCTCAAGAGACTGAGATAGATAGATAGATAGATAGATAGATAGATAGATAGATAGATAGATAGACAGATAGATATGTACAGACTGAATGAATGTATTAATGAAAACATGCTGCCAAAATATACATATATGTGTGCGTGTGTTTGTGTGTGTGTATGCTTGTGTGATTATATGTGTATGTTTATTTATATGTACATGTGTGTTTGTGTGGGTGTTTGTTGTTTGTGTGTGTATGTTTGTGTGTGTGTGTGTGTGTGTGTGTGTGTGTGTGTGTGTGTGTGTGTGTGTGTGTGTGTGTTCGTGAAAATCTTGTAATAATGGTAATGGCAATAGTTAAACTAACCGTTTCCATTCACCTAACATTGGCCATTCATCGACTGGAAAGTTAGTGTCACCATGTTTCGGCTGATATTTATAAAAGCTTTCTGAAAACAGTTTTCAGGAAGTTAAACTTCACAAGTCTCGCCCAATCCTGCCCCCCGCCGCCGCCACCGCCGTTCTCGTTCTTTCTAGCGATGATGGGTGTTTCCTTCCAAACCTTTTGTTTAATAACGTGTGGAAAGCTACCATCTTGATTGTATTATTTTCCCTTCTAGTTACCTGTAATTCTGATTTTTGTTCTTGAAATCTTCGAGGCTTTAGTTATTTAGTAAATTTCTTAGCGATTTTGTAGCGTCAGTTTTTAGGTTTTAATGAAGAATTGTCTTCTTTAAGACTAAATAAGTTTGTCTTGCCTTTAAGTCAGACATTTTATTTAGGCCCATTTGTGCCAACATAACTGAGTGGGAGTCGTAACGACGTCAATCTCTGTATAGTAATGCATAATTCCATATATGTGGGTACGTCTGTCATTATATGGGCGTGGGGTGTACATATGTGTATGTATTAGACTTGTGTTTACGTATATACTAATCAGAATGTCTATCTTGTTTCGTTGTGAGAGAGCACAAATGTGTGTCTGTTTGCGTGTGTCTGTGTTGTTGCATCGACGTGCATCTGTATGCGTCTGTGTGTATGAGTTGAAGAGAGAAACAGTGTGTGTATGCGTGTACATGTTTGAGCACGCCCTCTGGCGGCTTAAAATTGATGAAGGGCCTCCGGACGTGTAAATGAAATAGTGCTAACTGTTGTCGGAAAGTAGGCGAATGAGACCAGGTCACCCAAGAGGGACGGAGAGAGGACGGATTGCAAGAGCCTCCATCTGGTTATGCAATCAGCCGATAGGCTGGTCACGTGAATATTAACAACCTAACTCACTTTTCTTTCTGTCTTTCTTTCTTCTTTTTTTTCTTTCTCTGTTTCTTTCTTTCTTTCTTTGTTATCCCTGGGATCTTCTTTTTGTTCTTTCATATTCCTCGCTCCTTTCTTTCTTTCTTTCTTTCTTTCTTTCTTTCTTTCTTATTCCTCTCTTCTTTCTTTCTTTCTTTCTTATTTCTCGCTTCTTTCTTTCTTTCTTTCTTATTCCTCGCTTCTTTCTTTCTTTCTTTCTTTCTTTCTTATTCCTCGCTCCTTTCTTTCTTTCTTTCTTTCTTTCTTTCTTTCTTTCTTTCTTTCTTTCTTTTTTTCTTTTCTTTCTTATTCCTCGCTTCTTTCTTTTCTTTCTTTGCTTCTTTTTCTTTCTTATTCCTAGCTTCTTTTTATGTCTTTCTTTCTTTCTTATTCCCCCTTCTTTCTTTCTTTCTTATTCCTCCTTCTTTCTTTTCTTATTCCTCCTTCTTTTTTTTTCTTTCTTTCTTTCTTTCTTTCTTTCTTTCTTTCTTTTTCCCCGCTTCTTTCTTTCTTTCTTTCTTTCTTATTCCTCGCTCCTTTCTTTCTTTCTTTCTTTCTTTCTTTCTTTCTTTCTTTCTTTCTTTCTTTCTTTCTTATTCCTCGCTTCTTTCTTTCTTTCTTTGCTTCTTTTTCTTTCTTATTCCTAGCTTCTTTCTGTCTTTCTTTCTTTCTTATTCCCCGCTTCTTTCTTTCTTTCTTTCTTTCTTTCTGATTCCTTGCTTCTTTCTTTCTTTCCTTCTTTTTCTTTCTTATTCCTCGCTTCTTTCTTTCTTTCTTTCTTTCTTTCTTTCTTTCTTTCTTTCTATTTCCGCGGTTCTTAAATTTCTTTTTCCTCATTTTTTACTTTCTTTCATATTCCTCAGCTCTTCCTTTCGTTCTTTTCTTTCTTTCTTTCTTTCTTATTCCTATGTTTTTACTTTCTTTCCTTCTTTCCTTTTTAATCCTCGGCTTTTCTTTCTTTCTTTCTTTCTTTCTTTCTTTCTTTCTTTCTTTCTTTCTTTCTTTCTTAAGATTCAAACGTGCTCATGCTCCGATTCTCTTTTACCGAACGTTGATGAATTCTTTCGTTTTAAAAGTTGATCAGCGACAGGAATTGCGAGTTGAACAAGCACGCATGCGCGTGGACACAAGTGTGTTACAAATTCTGTTCGCTTCAAATGAATTCCGATTATACAGTTGTTGGTAATCTGGGAAAGAAATAGCGGATTATTTAATATTTATGCAAAAAGAGTTACTTTGTATTCATGCATTGTTGACTCAAATTCCTCTGCCTTTATATGTTTGTCATGAGTAAGAGTCGTTTCATTGTTTATAAATATATATATATAAATATATATTGTCTTTTGTGCATAATTTTCTTATTAGTTCTGGTCATTAATTGAAGTATTTGTAATGTTTGTCAAAAAAAAAAAAAAATGAAAATCTGAATTATACTTTTTTTCTTTTCTTTTTTTTAAATCATTTCACCCCAGTACGCAGTCCGTCCTGGGTATGACGATAAACTATATCCGCATCCTGGGTAAGACGATAAACTATGTCCAACAGCAAGGCCTCTGATCAGAAGGCTTTGATGAGCATGGAACCATCTCTTAATTGCTGGTTTCCCCAGGTCCACCATGACCCAGGGTGGTAGTACCTGTTAGGGTCCCAGCTATGGGCAAATAGTTAACCCCGACACTGAGATAAAAAGCATTATGAAAGTGTAAAAATAGGTTTTAACACCAGAAAAACTGTAAAAAATTGTTACCAGAAATAAATTTTTGAAGAAAAAAAAAACTATTACCAGCAATACATTTTTTTTAAAATAATATTACCAGCTATAAATTTTTGAAGAAAAAAATATTACCAGAAATAGATTTTTGACAAAACAAAATATTACCAGGAAAAAATGTTGTCAGCATTAAATGACCAATTGAGGTTGATATGCCGTAAAATAAACCAAACCAAATCAAACCAAACTAGTACGCAGTAGACAGGAAGTTAAAGGGAGTGAGAATAAG
>CAHIKZ030000242.1:2797500-2820000 GCA_903632075.3 Acanthosepion pharaonis | reverse complement strand
TCTACCTTCTGGTCTGAGATATAGCTACTTACTCCCATCGCCTCTAACAATTTCACAGACGACTTCAACACATTAAGGGGTAATACCCAGCATATGAAATTCACAGGGACTCGAGGCGACGAATGTATGGTTCTACAGAAGGATGCTAAGGATATGGACCGAGCGTGTGAGCAAAGATGAGGTTTTGGAGAGGATGCAAACAATGAGGAAGCTTACACTTAACATCAGGAAAAGGCAGATGAAATTTCTGGGACATGTAATGAGAAAGGAGGGCTTGGAGAATCGGATACTCACGGGTCGAATAGAGGGAAAGAGAGACAAGGGAAATGAACGCATGACATACCTAGCGGGCTTAAGCAAGCGGATGACAGAACGTGGTCTGTGGGGGTGGGCAGAAGGACAAAATTTATTGAGAGCTACAAGGGATGATAAAAAGTGGAGAGTCATGATCGTCTACGTTCTGAAGGGACACGCTACATAAAAAGAAAAAAGAACCAAGCATATATGTTTCAATCTGTTCATATTATAGACTCCTCATATGTCTGTATCAATATTCTCTGATTTATTGATCGATCAATATGTCTCTATGCTGTGTTTATTTTTTTATTTATATAGTTTTGTGTATTACTTAAATGTTATTCTTTTAATGGGTACCCATATTTGTGCAGATGACCTGTGTATTTACTAAACAGTATATTTATTTATTTCCAACTACCGTCCTGAATAGAAGTAAAGAAAAAATATGTGTTTTATGGCAGGATTCGAACCTGCGTTCCGCTAAGGAAAAGCGTCTTCTATTCACTTACGTATACTAACGTAATCAAAGACAATCTTTAGGAATGGATTACATTTATTAATGCAAGCTATTTTTAGTCATTTCTTAAACGTTATTTTTAATGGATACCCATATTGGAGTAGACGCTCCGTTTCTTTATTAAACCGTATATTATTATATCAGTTAGTTATGTGCCATGCGTGATACAGGCTTAAGCGATCATCTATCTTTCTATACATGACTGATGAGGCAGATTTTTTCCCGCAGTAGGTTGCCATTTCTTTCTGCGATAGACCAGTTTCCATCCAAGCCTATAGAACCCCGCTCTGTCCTGCTATTTACTCATAGCTAGGGGGAGAAGAAGAGGATTCCTACCTTTTCCCAAGAATATTAGCATGTAAGTGAATATCAGTCAGTTATGTGCCATGCGTGATACACGCTTAGGCGATCATGTATCTTTCGACACATGACTGATGAGGCAGATTTTTTCCCGCAGTAGGTTGCTATTTCTTTCTACGGAAGACCAATTTCCATCCAAGGCTATAAAATCCGGTCTGTCCTGCTATTTAGCCATGGAAGAGGATCCATACCTTTCACAAGGGTATTAGCACGTAAATGAATGTAATGGATTCGACTGGAATTCGAACTCGGCTCTCCGATTCAGTTATGTGTCATGCGTGATACACGCTTAAGCGATCATGTATCTTTCGATACATGACTGATGAGGCAGATTTTTTTTCCCGCAGTAGGTTGCCATTTCTTTCTGCGATAGACCAGTTGCCTTCCAACCCGGTCTGTCCTGCTATTTACCCATAACGATAAACTACATCCACGTCCTGGGTATGACGATAAACTACGTCCGCATCCTGGATAAGAGGATAAACTACGTCCAATAGCAAGCCCTCTGATAATACGTTTTTGAAAAAAAAAATATTACTAGCTATAGGTTTAAAAAAAAAAAATATAACCAGCTATACGTCTTTGAAAAAAAAAAAATATTACCAGCTATACGTTTTAAAAAAAAAATATTACCAGCTATACGTTTAAAAAAAAATTACCAGCTATACGTTTTTTTAAAAAAAAATATTACCAGCTATACGTTTTTTTTAAAAAAAATATTACCAGCTATACGTTTTTTGAAAAAAAAAATATTACCAGCTATACGTTTTTGAAAAAAAAATATTACCAGCTATACGTTTTTAAAAAAAAAAATATTACCAGCTATACGTTTTTGAAAAAAAATATTACCAGCTATACGCTTTTGAAAAAAAAAATATTACTAGCTATACGTTTTTGAAATAAAATATTACCAGCTATACGTTTTTGAAAAAAAAAAATATTACCAGCTATACGGTTTTAAAAAAAAATATTACCAGCTATACGTTTTAAAAAAATATATTACCAGCTATACGTTTTTGAAAAAAAAAACATTACCAGCTATACGTTTTTGAAAAAAAAAATATTGGCAACTATACGTTTTTGGAAAAAAAAATATTACCAGCTATACGTTTTTGAAAAAATAATATTACCAACTATAGATTTTTGAGAACAAAATATTAACAGAAATGGATTTTTGATTAAACAAAAATATTACCAGGAAAAAAAGTTGTCGGCATTAAATGACCCATTGAGGTTGATATACCGTAAAATAAACCAAACCAAACTAAAATCCTTACTAATGGTTTCGAAGGTCTCAGTAGATTTGCCGAGCTTCAGTCAAAAATTTGTTGCTCTACTTTGTTAACCATCGTAAAGATTGCAGAGCCGTTCAACAAATACCGTCTCGGAGTTCTTGTAGTTTTCTTTACGTGTCAGCGATCGACAGCTGCGTATTTTATATTATTGAGTGATAATAAAACTAATAATAAATCCTTGTATAGTTTCCAGTTCCACTGAGACAACCTCGCTGTAGAGGTTGGATAAATTTGGAGAGAAGACACATCCTTGTTTTATGCCCCTTTCTATGTTTGTGTACACACTCAATTTATTTTCTATATCCGGATGCAGGCTGCTTGTTCCCATTATAAGTTCTTGATTATTCTAGCATTCTTTCCAAACAGATCATTCAAAAGACAATTGGAGAAAATAATCTTTTACCTATTGCATGGAAAATGAACTTTACTAAAAGCTACAAACGCTAGAAAGTTGTGGAGAGCCATGATCAACGACGTTCTCAAGAGACACAGCACACATAAGCAGAACATGTAAAAATGATAATTTATAATAGTGTCCGAGAGAATAAATAAATAGAAATTCTTCTGTGTACCGTGTCCCTTCAAGTCGTAAGTGATCATGGCTCTCCCTAACTACCCATAACTTGCAGCTATTACCAATATTTGTCTACTAACCATCTTTCTCACTCCACCGTTCCACTATCCATTCGAACTTGCTGGTCATGTGAGTAACCTGCTGACTCTCGCCCCTTGCCCCTTGCCTTCGACATGACTTGTGAGTGCCAGTTTTTCCAAGCCGTTTTTCCTCATTTTAGTTTCAGCTGTCTCGTGCTGTTTCTGCTGATGTGTGTTTTTCTTTTAAGATTTCTGCGTTGCTTACGCGCTCCGTCCATGATATCCTCAGCATCTTTCTGTAGAACATCTTTGTTGCTTCCATTCTTTTTTTCATCTGCAAGGAAATTGTCCAGCATTCACTACGAAGTGTTTCTGGAAGATTTCTCTGGCTTATTGTTATACCATACAACGAAAACACGCGTGTGGCTAAGGCTCAGATATACCCAACCTACTGATTCAATCTGTTAATTGACTTTGTAATGTCTACCCGTGTTCATTTATGATGCAAAAGTTTTGTACCGTTTTTGTTTAACGGCTCTGCAATCTTTACGATGGTTAACAAAGAGCAACGAATTTTGCCTGAAGCTCGGCAAATCTCCTACCGAGACCTTTGAAATCCTTCGCCAGGATTTTGGTAATTTTTTTCTCTAAGGTTTCCGAATGGCACGTGCGTCTTAAAAGAAAGAGAGAGAAAAAAGGACTGATTATCAGCTGCAACAAGACAGAAACTATGGTCATCAGCAAGGGAAAAGGTCCAAGATTCGAGTTACAAACTGGAGATGTTAACATCAAATCAGTTGCGGAAGGTTATCTGAGAAGTCTTTTGACAGAAGAACGATGTGACACTGAAATTCGAACAAGCAGTTGACTAGTAAAAGATGCCTTCCAGAATCTAAGCAACTTGCTGTGAAACAGAAATGAATTCGTTAGAAACAGAGAAAAGAGTGCTGGATTGCTACGTGATATCAATTCTCCTATATAGAATGGATTACTAAACAATCTCCCAACGGATAAAGAGAAAACCGGAGTCAAGGGAAATGTAGTTCTACAGAAGGATACTGAGAATTGAATGGATGGAGCTAGTAAGAAGCGAGAATGTCTAAAAGAAAATTTGAACAATGGCAAAATGGTGTGTTTCCGTTGGATGGTATAATGGACGCATAATGAGGAAACAGGGATTGGAAAAATGAATCCTCACAGGGCATGTTGAAGATAAGACAGATAGGAGAAGGCAGTGGGCCACCTACCTGAAGAGTTTGTGAGAATGGATGGAGGAAATAGAGGAGGGAGACAGCCTTAGCAAAGAGGGAAAATTTGTTAAGGGCCACAAAAGATAAGATGTTTTGGAGAGCCATGATCGCCCATCTCTTTAAGGGACCCAGTGTATAGAAGAAGAATTATCCAGTTATTTCAGTATGTTTTCATATGTCTGTCTATATTTCTGAGATGAGGTATTATGTACACTATTTACATTATTCGGACTATTGTCCTCATCTTTGTCGCCATATTTATTACAATGTTTTGGCCTTTCAGTATCTCTCTATATTTCTGAGATGAGGTATTATGTACACTATTTACATTATTCGGACTATTGTCCTCATCTTTGTCGCCATATTTATTACAACGTTTCAGTCCTTCAGTATCTGTCTATATTTCTGAGATGGGGTATTATGTACATTATTTACATTATTCGGACTATTGTTCTCATCTTTGTCGTCATATTTATTACAACGTTTCGGCCGTTGTACCCTTCGACCTTCTTCAGGTGGTTTGAATATCGAAATGAACCCTTTATTTCGCTTACTGAGGTAGACTGTTCTAGTTCCACGTGCCATGTCTAATGGTTGTCAGGTATCTCCTGCTTAATTCCCCTCTCCAAGTTCTCCATCGCCTTAACCAGGTATTGAACTCACACTCATTGGGTCTTGTCACTGGATCTAACTAACGCCTTTATCCACTATGCCATGTGTCCTTGAGGACAGTTAGTTAGATCGAAATAAAGCGTTCAGTTCGACATTCCAAACACCTGAAGAAGGCCGGAATGTACAACGGCCGAAACGTTGTAATAAATATGGCGATAAAGATGAGGACAATAGTCCGAATAATGTAAATAGTGTTTTGATATGATTGTCATTTTTTGCGTGCTGGCATTTTATTTGCCTATTTCTTTGTAGATTGCACCATGTGTGTGTGTGTGTGTGTGTGTGTGTGTGTGTGTGTGTGTGTGTGTGTGTGTGTGCGCACGTGTTGCGTTAGATACGCGCTTGAAATGCAGGGTATCATCACTTTCTTGAGGATTTGTCTATTTATTACCTTCATATTTTAGGCACCCTTCTGTAAGACACTGCCTGCTGTGGTGCTGTCGTAGACCAACCGGCTATTGAAGTGAATTCGATCCTCACTGTGCTCTCAATTATATTTCGTCATTGAAAAACTAAGGTTAGTGAATATATACCTACTTAAATATTTTCGTTCTGATCGTTTAATCCGTTTACGAGTGTTCCCGTTTCTTGTTGGTCTCAGCAACACACACACACACACACACACACACACACACACACACACACACACACATATATATATATATATATATATATATATATATATATATATATATATATATATATATTGTTTTTCTGTGTAGCTATCTGTCTGGTTTTCTGTTTGATCCTCTTTTGCAGTTGTATTCGCTGATGATGTTCTGGCCAGGCGTCTGAAGGATGTAAACCGCGAAGCGATCGTTTTCGTGTCGTGTAATGTGATCTGGCTCGCAACATGGTAATTAATCCCCCATCTTACATCTGGTGCGGGCCGCAGGGGAGATGAACGAGTCGACTCTGTTCGGCGATAGACATGGAAGGACGTCACACGATCGTCGCATCTGAGAAATGCTATCCTATGGACACTACATCATTATCTACTTGAGGGTCAACACGTTGCACGCTACAGGGACCAGGAGACCGGATCGGACTCACTGGCTTCGGATTTTGGTCCGTATCCCTTGGGGAACATTGCGCGGATAAAAGAGAGAAAAAAAAGATGATAAAAGGTAGGAAATGTAGAGATAGAGGAGAAAGAAAAGAGAAAAAGAAAGGGTGTGTCAAGGCTGGAGGTGATGAGAAAAGAAAGAAGAACTGAAGGAGAAAATAAATGAATTTGTGAATAGACAAAAGAGGAGGAGAAGCAATAACAAGGAAGGAAAGATAGATGAGATCTATAAACAATATAGACAGTCAGAATTCGTAAGAAATACACAAACAAGTCTACAGGAAAAATAAGAAGCAAAAAAAAAGAATCAAATCAAAAGAGAAAGAAAAAAAAGGAATTTTCAAAAGAGCGATGTTTAGAAATTTATTGAAGAGTAAGGTCGAAGACGGGAAATTGAAAAGGAGAGCAAGGATGTCGATCGTATCGTTGTAATAAGAGCGAAACTACAAGTGTAACGTGTGGAGGACAATAACGAAACATGGCTTCATGATGAAAACAAGTTTTCAATGACGATTAATAAATGAATATACCATTGATAAGGACTGATTTCTTGTCATGGAAAAGCGGACATATGACCATTCTATACATTTATAATATTTAGGCTTTCTGGATGTTACAAATTTTCACGCGAATGGAGTGCCAAAGTTCACGTGCTACGTTTTGAAGCCAGATGATCAAATATGTTGTTGAGGCAAGATCTTCAATTGTTGTTTTAATCTACCTCGTATATTAACGATGAAACACGCATTATCTTGATAAAAATCTCGATTTTTGGGCTTTACTTTGAAAATTATCTCAGGTTTTTTCTCCAAGATTGGAAAATTAATTGTTCCTCAAAATACAATTTATTATGAGAGTCAATTTCAACAAACAATTCTTTTAGCTAAATTGCCAAGAAATAATAAAATTAATCCAAAGTTAAATTAATTTTAGGTCATAATTAATGCATTTTAAGAATATATAGCCACTCATATTCGAGGATACCCGTCTACTAAGTCTAGCCAATCCCTATTGCAGACGCTTGCTCAGACGCGTTTTGTTTTTATTCAACACTCACCGAGCCCACCTGTGGTTTATAGCAGACCTTAGTTACAGTTTCTGGGAAAGAGTGTATTATCTAGCGTGATCAACAACTTGAACAAGGCCAGCACGTTCAACACTTCGGCCACGATGTGATGTGACTTCGTGCTAGCACAGCTATCGGCGGCCTCCAGGGGCACATTCTACCCAATTTCACTTACAAGGCTTTCCAAAGGTGCCGCACACTGGGATCGACCCCACTCCAGTCCGATAACATCAGGAGAAATCAACCATGGTGAGATTCTAACCCAAGTCTCATGGGCAGAACGCAAACGTTCTAAACACTCGGCCACGTGTGTACGTACACACACACACACACACATATATATATATATATATATATATATATATATTTGAATAAATGGTCTGTTTTTTTTAATTAAACAGTATTATTACATTATATATATATATATATATATATATATATATATATATATATATATATAAATGTCATGATTACTGTTTAATTAAAGAATAGAGCATTTAAAACATACTGAGCATATCTATCTATCTATCTATCTATCTATCTATATATATATATATATATATATATATATATATATATATATATATATTTAATTAATACAATTTAATTAAAGAACAGAGCATTTACTCAAATAAGTGTCGCGATAAAATTAATGTATAAACAGAATATGTGTGTGTGTGTGTGTATTTTGGCAGCAATCCTTCTTTCATGCACATTTCATTGAATACGACAGAAAAGGTGCTTTTATTTAGTTTTTTATACAATTTCTCATGTGATCTAATTTTTTTTTTTCTTTTCAGATGATAAATTATATAATAACTGTCTGAATGTTCTTTTTATCCGAGCGCTTTCGGCTATGCATTTAGCCATTTTTAAGGATGAAATATTTTAACTATTAAATAAGAAATAACTTGTTGCATGTATGTATTTATGTTTTCATTTTTCTAATTTAACAGTTAAAATATTTCATCCTTGAAAATGGCTAAATGTATAGCCGAAAGCGCTCGGATAAAAAGAACATTCGGACAGTTTTTATATAATTTATCATCCGACAAGAAAAAAATTATTAGATCGCATGAGAAAATGTTTAAAAACTAAATAAAAGCACCTTATCTGTCGTATTCAATGAAAAGTGCATATATATATATATATATATGTATATATATATATATATATATATTTAAAGACATTTTTATGTTTAACATTCTTTTTATAGATACAAGTATTTTCGTAGATGTTCTGTTTATAATAAACAGTATTAAATAACATTTACCGGCCTGAATGTCCGAGAAATTTTCATAGAAATGTTATTTAATACTGTTTATTATAAACAGAGCATTTACTAAAATACTTGTATCTATAAAAAGAATGTTAAATATAAAATGTCTTTAAATAATTGTCGGACTTTGTCCATTTCATAATGTGTGTATATATATATATATATATATATATATATATATATATATATATATATATATATATTTATATAGCGTCTTTTCAGTCGGCTTTTAATGGTTAATATATATATATATATATATATATATATATATACCATTCGGCTTTAAATATCAGTCGGCTTTAATGGTATATATATATATATATATATATATATATATATATATATATATATATATATATATATATAAATTAAAGCTGACTGAAAAGACGCTGCCAATTATTCTTGTGTTCTATAAGTGTTCACTTTTCTAAACATGAAGTGTGCGAAAATTCTACGAATGCTATATATATCCGAGTGCTTGGAACCTTGTACCCATTGATATATGTTAGCTCAAAACTCTATTTTCATCATATATATATATATATATATATATATATATATATATGTGTGTGTGTGTGTGTGTGTGTATTTATGTATGTATGTATATATATATATCTATATATCGTTATTTTTAGTGGATCCTCGTATTTGAGTAGACGCTCTGGTTATTTATTAAAAAGTATACTTATTTATTTTTGTCTACCGGACTGAATGTTCGAGAAATCTTATTAAAGAAAAATATGGGCTCCTCGCCAGGGTTCAAACCAGAGTCCCCTTTTGAGACGGAAAACCGTCTTTAGATCCAACGTGCTTTAGACCACGACGACTCGGCCACCAAGTGCAACGACGTCAAAAAGAGTGGTTGATTCTGCACGTGCCCCCTCCCCGCCCACTATAATCAAATGATATCTACAGGTAGTCTGGTTGTTGTTTCTAAAAACCTAACTGCTTGACCCTCATACGTCAAAAACGACGGTAGAGTCTACTATACATATTGATATGCGGATATAGATATAATTATATTTCTAAAGAATCTCAACGATGGCGTGTGCTTTCCTTAAAAACGTGACTAGAAGCTTCTTGGGCCGTGACCGAGCGGTCTGAATCACACCGGATAAAAGGGTGATTTCTCCTGCCAAAATGGACACAGGTTAGAATCCTGCCAGGGATCATATTTTCTTTACTAAGTTTTCCGGTAGAGTTTTTTAAAAAATAATAATAATAATAATAAAACAAGGCGTCTCTTTCAAATACAGTTATTTTCTAAAAATAACGTTTGAGGTATATATATATATATATATATATATATATATATGATAAAATTTTCAGAGTTAACCTGTAGACAATATTTATAAATGTAAAGACAATAGGGAAACTGTAATATTAGCCGACGCGTTTCGTCCAAGATGAACTTTGTCAAGGCAAAAACGAAATGAATTTATTAAAACAAAGTAACTAGCAAAACAAAATGTCCTTAGCAACTAAAAGAATTTAGAAAAACGCTATTGTATTCATCTTGCCAACTAAAAATTACGTAAAGTACTTTCACGTGTAGAAATAATATTTTTTATTGTTGTGTTAACGGATTCAACCATTTTCTTTTGATTTCTTGATACAGTTGTGTATGTTTGTTTGGGAGAGTATTTTTCAGTTGATAATAGCGTTTTTCTAAATTCTTCCAGTTGCTAAGGACATTTAGTCTTGTTAGTTACTTTGTTTTAATAAATTCATTTCGTTTTTGCCTTGACAAAGTTCATCTTGGACGAAACGTCGGCTAATATTACAGTTTTCCTATTGTCTTTTACATATATATATATATATATATATATATATATATATATATATATATTTATCAATTCACCCACAGGAATTGAATGTGGCACAAGGCCTTTTTAATGTGGGTATGTCTGAGCCTGTAGGCCCAGCCAAAAATAAAACCCATCTAAACCCGTCCAAGCGGGCTAGTTCAAATCAACCTCCCCGAACGAAACCCCACCCTTCGGCGGAGCTTCGTCCGGGTTCCTCTCTGCAAGCAGAGAGTTCGACGAACACCCGACCCGGCAGCTCACAAAGCGCAGATACTACACTTTGATCCTAGCCACCGGGCCGAGCGGGTATTCCTTTTTTAGATATATATATATATATATACATATATATATATATATATCAACGAGTTTATCAACTCTAAATAGTAACTGAACTAAATTAATTATCTACGTCACTATGATAGGAAGTTGCGGAGAGCGATGACCGCAAATATCACAGCACATACAACAAGGAATGTCAATGTAATGGAATACTATGGAAGAAGAATGATAAAGGGAGTTAAATACCCAATGTAGAAGAAATTCTTCCAAAACCGCTTAGAATTAGGTTCTATTTTTGAAACTTGTCGATAGCTGCCCAAGTCATTCCTATATAAAGTTATTAGCGCCAAATATTCTAGTCGAACAGAACCATAAAATCTCAAGCGATTTTTCTTGTAATTCACATGATGACCTTACATTCAACCCTGTCCAAATATGATGTCGTCATTCCAGTCATAAAGACTCCGCAAAATGGTCGGAATGCAGAATAACTGACTCCATTCTGATGAATAGAGACGTAAGCCGTATGTAACACTGCATCGATAAAACTATATTTAAACTCCCAGGACGTATTCTTATTTTTTATTGAAGCAACCCGAGAAGAACATTGCCTTTCAACTAGTGGTGACTTCCTGAATTTGTTTAAGCGTGGATCTTTCATGTAAATGCTGATTAGATTTGGTGTGATCAAGATATAGCCTAGGTCTTTGATCACTTAGAGGAGAATACCTAAAGAATTTGAATATCTGGGTTGATATCTAAGCACTGGAAAGTTTTTCCTATTTTGTCATTGAGAAAAATCCACGTTTCTTTAAAGAAGATCTTCAAGGATCTATAAAAGAAATCTCTAATAAACATTACTCAGTATTATGAAATGAACAAAGTCCGACAATTATTTTAAGACATTTTTTTATGTTTACACATTCTTTATTCTATAGATACAAGTAAATGCTCTTTTTATAATAAACAGTATTAACAACATTTACTGGCCTGAATGTTCAAGAAATTTTCATAGAAAATATGCGTCCTCCGACAGGAATCGAACCTGTATCCTATACGGAACCGTCATATAGCCTGACGTGCTTTTACCGATTTTGCCACAGAGGAGCGTTTCGGTTAGCAAGGTCGATTTTACTGCTTCTAAACTACAATTCTCCATGATTTTCTCTCGTACATTCATATCTGCTCAATGCGTATCCAAATATAAACAAATGATAGCACCTGTAACTCGAGAAAATAATGACCTAATCAAGATGTTGATATGCCAAACTACTTCAAACAAAAGCTTAGGAAGGAAATCCCCATCAATACTGGAAAGAGCGATAACAGCTAATGGAATTGAGAAAACTGTTTTCCTAAAAGTTTATTTTTAAGAGAAGGATTTTATAAATTTCAACCGAAAATAGTACTGGGTGCTCTCTCAGTGAATGCCGAATGTTTCTTTGTAAGGAAACGGCTAACATAAACCTTGCCATTTTCAGTAATCTATAAAAGTAAAATGGTGTCTGTTATCATTATGCCTCAGAAGGCAATAGTTTCAACATCAAAAGTGTGAACAACTTGAAAATGGTCATGTGTGTAGGGTTAGGATTATATAAGTATGTATGTATGTATGTATGTGTAGGAAATAGAATTTATTCATTGTTTAACAATAATATGGAATAATTATAATAATAATTAGCAGTTAGATCATTAATTAAAGAAGTAAGAGGGTACAAATAAAAAATTCAAAATTGACATGTTTTTTCCTTTCCCTGAAGCAGACGTTAAACAAATAACAGTATTATCGCCGCCATCATCTTTTCTTTCTTTTATCATAATTATTATGTATATTTTTTTCGTTAAAACCAAACAGCATCACTGACATAACTTTTTTCTTCTGTTTATCCTTGTTGTCAAAACGGAATGGTCAATTATTTATCTGGGGTAGTGTCAGGGCGTAATGTTCATGCTACCTTGCCAACGAAAGGAGGAAGGAGCATATTCTAATAGACTCCTTGAAGGGATTCCTGGTAGCCTATGCCTTAAACAAATACAAAAGTTGTACTCAGAAGTACAACCCACACCTTACGAAGGGATTTATCTATGTAAAATATGTATGATCTTTGCTCCCCCCACCACCACATTATCTCAAAAGTCCTCAGTTAAAAAATCACGATGCCATTTCTAACCTTAGGTCTCTGGTTAGGACTCTGAAAGAAATGACACTAACAATCAAAGGAAAATAATAATAATAATAATAATAATAATAATAATAATAATAATAATAATAAATTGTACTCACAAGTATAACCCACACCTTATGAAGGGTTTTATATATGATTTTTCCCTAAAAAGTGGAAAATGTCATGATGCCATCTCCGACCTTAGGTCTCTGGTTGGGACCCGGAAAGAAATGAGTATATATCAGAAATCAAAGGAAATAAAATAATCATAATATTAAGACCCGTAAAGAAATGATAACAACAATCAAAGGAAATAATAATAATAATAATAATAATAATAATAATAATAATAATAATAATAATAATGTACTCACAAGTACAATGCACACCTTATGAAGGGTTTTATCAATATAAAATATGTGTGATCTTTGCTCCCCACACCTCAAAAAATCCTCAATTAAAAATTCCGTGACGTCATTCCTGATTGGGACCCGGAAAGAAATGATTATATATCAGAAATCAAAGGAAATAAAATAATCATAATAGTAATAGTGTGAGGGGATGAAACTAGTAATACTATTATAAATTCCAGTAAAATACAACTTACGCAAGATCACCATTCAAATTACTTGCAGTCCTAAAAGCCACTCCTTCGGAATATAATTTGCAACTGACCTTAATTAGGTTAAGTTCTACAATTCTGGAAATTATAATAGTATTGTAATTGCATACTTGTTTTACTTCATCATCATCATCATCATCATCATCATCATCATATTATTATTATTATTATTACTTTTATTATTATTATTATTATTATTTCCTCGGATTTCTGGTTTATATACATTTCTTTCCGGGTCCCAATCCAAGACCGAAAGTCAGAAATGGAGTCATAACATTTTCCACTGAGCAACTGAAAAAAAAGAAACAACAAAACAACCCTACATATTTTATATAGATAAAGTCCTTCATAAGGTGTTAGTCAAAATGCAGAGCATTGCCAGATTAGTACACTTGTAGCCATATGCAAAAGGGGGAAAAAGACAAGGTCAGTCAATATCATCCCCACCCATGCACATACATTTAAATTTAATTCTTTTATTTTAATTTTTTCTCTTTCCCTTTCCTTTCATTATTATTATTATTATTATTATTATTATTATTATTATTATTATTATTATATTTCCTTTGATTTCTGGCGTTTGATTTCTTTCCGGGTCCCGCCCAGAGACCTAAGGTTAGAAATGGCGTCATGACACTTTCCATTGACGCACAAAAAAATATTTTACATAGATAAAGCCCTTCGTAAGGTGTGGGCTGTACTTTATTTCCTTTGATTTCTGTACTATACACATTTCTTTCCGGGTCCCAACCAGAGACCTAAGTCTTCATGATATATTCCACTGATCATATTTTGTAAAAAAAAAAAAAAAAGCAACAAAAGTAATTAAGATTATACACATTTTACATAGATAAAAGCTCTTCGTTATATGCCGTCCTGGGTATGACGATAAACTACATTCGCGTCCTGGATGAGATGATAAACTACATCCAACAGTAAAGCCTCTGATCATTAGGTTTTGAGGAGCGTGGAACCACCTCTTAATTGCTGGTGTTCCCAGGTCTACCCTTACCCAGGGTGGTAACACCTGTTAGGGTCCCGCCTATGGGCAAATAGTTAACCCCCAAACTCGGGTCAATACACTATGAAAGTGTAAATACAGGTTTTAATACCAGAAATACTTCGTAAAAAAAAAAATTGTTACCAGCAATAGATTTTTGAAAAACAAATATTACCAGCAAAGGAAAATTCTAACCAGAAACAGATTTTTGAAGGAAAAAAATATTACCAGAAATAGATTTTTGGAAAGAAATATTACCAACAATGAAAATTTTGTCGGCATTAAATAAGCTATTGAGGTTGATATGCTGTAAAACAAAATAAACCCACACCCTGATCTACAAAATGATTTCTTACAAAGAATACATATTCTATTCATACGAACCTATCCTCAAAATCTTGTTGGCATTAAATAACCCATTGAGGTGTTGATAAGCTGTAAAACAAAACAAATAAACTTCGTAATATGTGAGCTGTACTTGTGAGTACAATTTATTATTATTATTATTTTCATTATTTATTAGGTTGGTGCAAAAATAATGACGTAATAATGTCGGTTTTTAACGTATTTTTTAACGTCAAAAAACGACATTATTACGTCATTATTTTGCACCAACCTAATAATACATTATTCGGACTATTGTCCTCATCTTTGTCGCCATATTTATTACAACGTTTCGGCCATTGTACGCTCCGGCCTTCTTCAGGTGGTTGGAATGTCGAACTGAACCCTTTATTTCGCTCACTGGGGTAGACTGTTCTAGTTCCACGTGCCATGTTTAATGGATGTCAGTTATCAGTTATCTCCTGTTAATTTTCCCTCTGAAAGTTCTCCACTGCCTTAACCCGGTATTGAACTCACACTCTTTGGGTCCTATCACTGGATCTAACCAACGCCTTTATCCACTGTGCCATGTGTCCTTGACCTTGTTCAATACCCGGTTAAGTTTTGTAACCTACTGCTATAATCGATCGAAGTTGACCCGGACAATGTGTCGTTTGACTCAGTGGGAATGGGGCAAGTAATAATTGAGCAGTACTAAATAAAAACTAGAAGAGTTATCCCTAGTCATAGACAGAAGAACGAGAACAGTCTACACCCGTAAATTAAATAAAGGGTTCGTTTCGAAATTCCCTGAACGTTACCCGAATCAGCAAGCTAGGCTGGAGGTCACAACGGCCGAAACGTTGTGATAACAACAACAAAGATGTGGATAATCATCTTCACGTAAATAATGTCAATAATAATTACTGATTATCAATAAAGAAACATTGTTCTTTATTGGGAATACCAGGAACTGTAAGTTGGGATGTGCGGGTGGTGTAATGGATAATGGTTCGAAATTGTTAAGCGGAGAACCGTGTTCCAATTTCAGCCAGGTTCGTTATATTTGCTTACGCGCAAATATCCCTGAGAAAGGTAGAATTCCACCTATTCTCACTCCAGCTATGAGTTAATTATTAAGACTTGTATCATTTAATCATTATTATCTCCTCTAATTCTTACAATGTAAAAAATACTTTCTGGCTTTAAATAACCTGCAAAGGGTTGATAAGCCATAAAAAATGATTCACTCAAATTATATTTACTTAGTTTCTCAAACTGCGTTCTTGGCGGTTGTGACTGCAACATTTACCAGATACCAGATGTTTTCAATACAATTTTTCACAATTATGTTTAGGCGATATGTCCAATATTATTATTAGTAGTAGTAGCAGTAGTAGTATTAAATATAAATTATGAATATTATAAACCATCATAGAAAATTCCTTGTTTTCGGAAATATTTTGTTCTCAAACATTATGAAGTATAGTACTAAATTTTAAACTGAATGTTGTATTTCACTTATCCGCCACTGCCACTGGTATGGTATATAAACTTCATGAAGTTAGGCGCAGTACTAGATTGGCAGCTAGGTCTCATCATGTTATAGTTGAAATGGCTAGATGTAACCATAAGTTTTATGCTAACAGTTTCTTCTCTCGCACTTCTCACTAGTGGAACTCTCTTCCGGATTCTTGCTTCCCTGTCACCATTGATCTTCAAAAATTTAAATGCAATGTCAATCGTTATCTTTTGTCTTCTTAATTCTTTTTCTTTTATTGTTCTCACTACTTAATGGTGTTTTTTTCTCTAACACCCAATAACCCTATTTACATTATTCGGATTATTTTCCTCATCTTTGTCGCAATATTTATCACAACATTTCAGCCGTTCTTCAGGTGGTTGGAATGTTGAACTGAACCCTTTATTTCGCTCGCTGGGGTCGACTGTTCTAGTTCCACGTCTAATGGATGTCAGTTATCAGTTATCCTGTTAATTCCCCTCTCCAAGTTCTCCGCAGCCTTAACCAGGTATTGAACTCACCCTCTTTGGGTCCTGTCACTGGATCTAAATAACACCATTATCCATGTGTCCTTGAGGACATCTGGGCATGAATTTTTGGGTATTATAAACCTAATGGCTTCAGCAACAAATTTTTTGCCAGTGCTCATATTGCAGTTTTTCTTTTCTCTGGCACTCCTTATTACTGGTTCCCATATTGTATTTATGACTGATAACTGACATCCATTAGACATGGCACGTGGAACTAGAACAGTCTACCCCAGTGAGGGAAATAAAGGGTTCAGTTCGACATTCCAACCAACCGAAGAAGGCCGGAGCGTACAACGGCCGAAACGTTGTACGCTTTTCAGGGGTGCAAGTAGTACAAAACTATATATTGTTCATTAGTACAAGTATTTATACGTAGTCAAGATGATCTTGGAAAAAGGTCGAAAGTACTTGGGAAATAAAAATAAAAGAAATTTAAACAGCTATAGCACATTTCTCTCATTCTTGCACATCAATACACGGAAGGTTATTCGTGAGTATGAACGGATTTTGTTAAAAATTAGCAGACATAATGTCTGTAATTTATTCAATCAGACATGCCTAAAAGAGAATTTGCTGCCTAAATACACACACACACACATATATATTTATATATCAGACACATTATATCAAAATATATATATACATATGTGTATAGATATATAGAGAGAGATACACATGCACATCATACCAAACAGCTCTACTTACCTAAGATATATATATATATATATATATATATATATAGAGAGAGAGAGAGAGAGAGAGAGAGATGACGTACTTTTATTATTATTTTTATTAGATAAAAACCTATTAGACATAATAATGAACCTGAATAAGGTTGAACCTACTATTGAATTCACACGCGAATTTGAAATAAACAATTTTTTTACCTTTCCTCGACATGTTATTAATTCGCATCAATGAGAAATTAGACTTTAAGTATATCGTAAACCCACAAACAAAAAACGACCTAATCAACTTCTATTCCCGCCACAACCCAAAAATAAAACTAGTCACGGGATATGTAATCTGCAATACCTAAATGAAGAAGAGAAATATATTGGGAAAACTTTCAAATTTTTCTACTACCCTCATCATTTTATTCTCAACGCTAAAAAGCGAGCTGACAAAATCCACAAAGCCAAAAATACAGGCATCACTAATAACACTAGATGGAGTTTGCAAAACTGAAGCAGTAATTTACAAAGCAGCAGTAATAGATACAAATAGCTAGAAAAAGATAGGGTGCACTGAGGGTAACTTTAAAAAGAGGTGCTACAATCATAAGTCATCTTTTAAGCTAGAAGCCTTAGAAATTTTACTAAACTAGCCAACCATGTGTGGAAATGAAAAGAAAGTTTACACTCGTATCGAGTGTAAACTAGAAAATTTTACACAAAAAGCTTACAACAATCATATCAACATCTGCAACCTTTGTCAACAAGAAAAATAGCTATAATAACATTTCCAGACTAAAAAATCCTTTTTGAATCACAGATCGGAAATTATTACCCGTTGTATACATACTAAAAAGTTAATTTTGAGTTCATATGAAGTGGGATGAAAAGAAAGTATGTATATTTCGTTTAACCCCGCCACCGATTCATATAAAAAAAAAATTGATTTTCCCCTGCTCCACCCTCTAACCTTCTACCACACACCTCACGTCCTGCGTTTATTCATTCATATTTTTTTTTTAAATATACTGTTCATAATTTTTTTTTTTTTTAAATAAAATGTTAGGAAATCAATTGACCGAAATCATCTGAAGATACCGAACGGTTGAAACCAAGATAGCAGAATCGGTTGATTTCCTAATTTCATATATATATATATATATATATATATATATATATATATATATATATATATATATATATATCAGGCACGGTGGAGAAGCGGCTCGGACTGAGGAATCGAGTTCGAATTCCAATCGAATCCATTACAATCACTTACGTGCTAATAACCTTGGTAAAGGTATTCATTCTTTTCTTCTCCCTCCAGCTATAAGTAAATAGCAAGTCAGACTGGGTTCTATAACCTTGGATGGCAACTAGTCTAGAAGAAGGATAACTCTGAATTCAAAACAGGCAGAGGGTCGTTTGGGGACCTTGTGGCACGCAGTGCACCAGGTCTCTGTATTCATCCCTTCAAAAAGTGTGGTTGGTTCTGCACAAAGCCTTCACCTTGAAATGATATCTGCTGGTGTCTGGGCTGTCGGTTCATAGGAACTGAGATGCTTGACCCTCATACGTCGAATACGACGGGAGAGTCTACTGTATAAGAAAAAAAAAGACAAGAGGACAAACTATACTTAGCCAATGCGTTTCGTCATCTGACGCACTTTATCAAGGCAAATATAAATTTGCCTTCATAATTTCCGTCATATGACGAAACGCGTCGATTAAGTCTTGTTTTTTATTCATTTTGTTTCTTCTACAGATACATTCCATTTGAGAATATTTACACACACACATACACAGACTCTCACACACACAGAGACTCTCGCACACACACACACATACATTGGTGTGAATATATGCGTGTCTTTATCAATGTATGTGTGTATAATCGCTTATATGTGCCTTTCATTGTATGTATGTGTTATCGTTTTTTGTTTTTTTTAAGGGTCGTGGACACCCAATTCCTGTCCCGTCGCTTTTTCGCGTGTTTATATATCTAAACATGTCTACGTATTTGTGTATTATAATCTGATTGTGTACGTATTGTCTTTTGCAAGATTTCCCCCCTCCCCTGTCCATATCATCACTTCAAATGTATCTAAGTTGTAACGAAGCTCAGAGCAACATTAGATTTTAACTTTTATTCTAACTGAATTTCTGGCATTTCAATAAAAACAAAATAAATAACAAAACATATGTATTTTTCCTCAGTTTCTTCTTTAAATAATTTTAGAATTTTTTAAACTTTATACATTTATATAAATTTCAAATTTCAAATTGGTAATTTTTAATTTTTAATTTGATAGCAAAATTTAATATTAATTAGTATGATTTCTATTATAGTCTAACCCTAACATTAAGGCATTAATTATTATAACAAAGGTTTGTTGTCAAGCTTTTTGAATTCTCATATACTTGTATTTTGTTTGGTCATTGCAGCTTATGTAACAGAATTTCCCCTAGCGAGGGGTGTTTGATTGATTTGAACCTTTTAAAGCCCTTTATTCTACATTCAACATCATCACTTGATAAGACACCAGAAGTGTTGAAACAAAATGGCTATTTTTGGTAGTGATTTTATAACATATTTATATTATAATTTTCGAATAAATGATTATATATATATATATATATATATATATATATATATATATATATATATATATATATATTATGCACTGTTTCATTTTAGCATTTACACCTCGTAGTATAAATTAATGGTAGAAAGTGCCCAACCTTAACAGGAGCAAATTATTCAAATGTAAAAAAAATAGAGCAGTAAATATTTATTAATTATGTTATAATATAATTTATTATTAATGTTATAATATTGTTTATTTATTATGTTAAAATATAATTTATTATTAATGTTATAACATTATTTATTATTAATGTGAAAGTGCATAATAAATATTTATTGCTCTATTTTTGTATTGATCCCTGTTTTAAATCAATGTTTTGAACGCAGAAATTTTACTCTTCGTTCTTTTGTTTTATATATATATATATATATATATATATATATATATATATATATATATATATATATTGTATAGTCTGCAATTTGTGTACTTCAGTGGTGTGCATAAAAGGATTTTTATCTATAATTCCTTTTTTTATTCATTTGTTTGGTTCATTCTTGTTCTTCATTCCGTTGTGTTAAGGTGTTAGCAAATCAGTGATATACTAATGCTTATAGTGAGCCTTGGAGAGTTGAGAAGACTGATCAGTTTCCTCCCTCCCTCCAAGTACCCCGTTACAGAATATAATCTTATACGCACGTTCAAAGTAATAGCTTTTGAAGTTAGGTGTTCGAAAAGTGCTCCATGATATAAATAATATATTTAGTCTTCGAGCTTACACGATTCTGTAACACTATAGGCATGTTATTTACATATTATGTTGAAAAGCGGGCGGGATGATGGCGACATCAATTTATGTCAATTTTGATTTCAGTCTCAAACCTCACCCCCTTTTTGCTGCTGAACGCCGGTCATCTTGAAACTTTTCCGTCGAAACATACCTGGAAAGGTCATCAAATATTCAGTGAGTGAACGTTTGCTTATCGGGTTCAATGTGATGAATGGATTGAAGAAGACGGCTTGTCATCATTGGCTTTCATCAACAACGTAAGGAAAATTTAATGCAAAATCTACGGAAGGTTATTCAAGACCGGCATTTGGTGAAAGTCTCCCTTTCTTTATTCATCTATACCTTCCCCTTTTCCCATGATGCTCGCCTTTAATTTTATCTCCCCCCACTACCACTTTTGCTATTTTTCCCTTTTACTCTTTCTCTTCTCTTTTTTCCTAGCCTTTCTTTATAGCGTTGATTAAATACGCTGACTGCAATGTGAGGCGCTGGAATCGATGCAGTAGCAATGTTGCAGGTGTGCCTACTTCAAAAAATGTTAAACAAAGATACGAAAGACTTATAAGTAACAGTGACCGTCCGTTTGAAGTAAAATAAATATGTGTTCAACTGGACAGAACGATATTTACTGCCTGCATCTAATTCACAGACTGGAATAAATCTTTATAGACACAGACAGACAGACACACACACACACATATACCTATATGCCTCGGCTTGAAGCAATCATATGTCTAGTGACACTGATGAGCTGTGATACAACGAAACAGTCTCTATATGGATAATTTACTCTCGTTCGCCGATTGAGCACTATGGAAAAAAGGGAATTTTTAACAGCAGCTGCCCCTGCTAAAACGCAAAGCTCTTCTTATGAATTGAGCACTCTGGCTGCTGATTTAGTGTTTATATATACATCACGTATATAATACGTTAAAAGATTCCCTTTCTCTACCGTGCGCCGATAGCTTAGGGTTAGAGTCTTTGCTTGAAGCAATCGAATGTCTAGCCACACTGTTGAGATATGATACAGCGAAACAGTTTATATATATATATATATATATATATATATGTGTGTGTGTGTGTGTGTGTGTGTGTGTGTGTGTGTGTGTGTGTGTGTGTGTGTGTGTGTGTGTGTGTGTGTGTGTGAAAGAACAGTCAGATTAATAATCCGCAGTTCTTTAGCATTTATTTTTAAAAGTGCTCGATACAAAGTAGAGGATATTTTTAAAATATATATATATATATATATATATATATATATATATATATATATGTATTTCGGCATCAATCTTTCATTTATACATGTTTCATTAAAGACGACAGACAAGGTTCAGCAATTGCTTTTATTTAATTTTTTTTGTTCGAACAAGAGTGTTCTTGTCCAATACAAGAACTACCCTGGCATTCACAAAGAATCTGTAAGGAGCCTGGACACCGACAGCCTTTAGATGTTGTCATTTTCAGTTCCATTCGCTATCACCAGAAAGCAAAAACATAAAATACATTTCCCTAACAAACAATTTACATTGTTAGACATCTCTTTTAATAATGAATTCCATTGGATAATATCTGGAGAGGTGTCGAGCCATCCCGTTACACTAGTATCTTGAAACCAAAGTGTGTATTCACAAATTGATATGCCAATTTTTGACGGGTCTCTCCTGAAAGAAAGAACAGTAAGATATATAATCCAATGTTGTTATAGATATTTTTATTTTTACAAAATAGTGCTCAATGTAAATTTACAGAGCATCAATATTATAAATTAATTGATTTAAATATGTCTTTCGCGAAAAAACATA